>LKTO01000201.1:0-82596 GCA_001399465.1 Hymenoscyphus scutula
TACTCGCACTCCTCATCTCCTTCGCATGCCCACCCGCACCCGCACCCCCCATCCCGACTCCCGGTCCATACACCCTCTGAATCCCCGAGGGGGTCCCTTTATTCTGTAATCCAGGGATATTGTGTTCCTGCGAGGGCGCGAAAGGGGCCGCCGGGGGACGGAGTTCGAATTCGCGCTCGCGTTTGCGGATGTATGCTTTGCGCCAGAAGCAGGCGCCGATCCAGCCCCCGACTATGACGACGACTAGGATGACGAGCATGATTACCCATTGGTAGTGGGTTGAAAGCCTTGAGGTACTGTATTAGCATGGGTTTTGGGGATGGAGGGGAGGGTGAGGGAGGATGAGGGGAAAGGGGATTTACCATGAACGACCTCGAGGACTGGATGTTGAGCCAGATGCATTATTACCACTCGAACTACTTCCACTCGTACTCCCACTCGCTCTTGCTGTACTCGTCCCCGTGGGTGCTGCTCCTCCCGCTGTACTGGAAACTTGCTTCGTCGAGCAGAAACTTGAGTACCAACTCCTAACCTTCTCCAGATCCTCCGCTGTTGTACAAGAAGTCGCTCCACAGACCGAACTAACAGCAGCAGTTCCACCGGTGTTGAAGGTTGTTAGTCGGGCGTCGGCGCAGAAACAGGAATTATATTGCGCTGGGTTCGCACATGCTCCTTGGACGTCGTAGAGGGGACCGCATTTCGAGGCGCAGGCGGGGAGTTGTGATGTGAAGGGGACGATTGTTCCATCGGGGACTTGTTGGGCGTGAGTTGGTGAGAGGGTGGTGAGGAGGAGGACGAGGGCTGAGAGGGTGGTTGGTAGGGATAGCATTTTGATGGTTGTGATGGGGGTTGTCTCGATGGTTGTATGTCGTATCCAGCTATCGCAATTTCGATTCCCAATCGTGTATTTCAAGGTCGATGACTGGTATGATGTCGTTCGAGGTTGAATGTTTGCTGTGACCGAGTGAATCCAAGCTTCCTCTCCTTCTCGTTTTAACTGTTTTCGTATGACGATGAAATGGTAGCGACCGACTTGTCAATCGCGGAATATCCAGTATATCCTCGACCCAAATCCAATCCTCGTTGTCCGTCTGTCGAAGCAATTCCCTGTGATGATTACCCGTCTCCGTCGTCTCTCCAAATACGCTCAACCCTTCCTCGGACTATCCCTCGCAGATCTGGTTCCAATCCACAATGTTTCACACCCCTCTCTTCCGCAGTTGTTATATCCTTCCAAGTACAAGTATCAATATGGCCGGCGATCGCTAATTTGAATCGTTCGATCGTTCGCTCGTTCAATAACAAGAAACCCCGAATATCCTCCTCAATCTTCACACACGCCAAAGATCCAAGTCGTCGGTCGTCGTTGTCAAGAGTCGCGTCCACGTTTCCCCTTCATCCGATCTCCAAAGGGGTGTATGTGCTCCTCACAGGTGTTTCCAGGGTACGTGCCTGATGAAATCTCCGTTCGCTGGCACCAAAACCCAAAGAGTCCGACACCCGTGAACCTCAGTTCAGAGTGGAGTTCCAGTATCGAATAGTGGGTCTGCTGATGGACCTGAACTCGTGAGGTGTGGGTGAGGTGTGGAGAGAGGTGATTCAAATCGTTGAAATACCCCGTATACCAAACCACTCTTTCTTATTCAGCATTCAGCACTCCTGCGCTCTATCCCTTCCAAACCCAAGGGTGTCCTAATCCTCTATCACAAAGACGTAACCTTATACTGTATAAAAGGAAAAAAACGAGGGTAGAGCAATAACGAGAGTGAAGAAAAAAAGCGTCGAAGAATTACGGAGTACAGTCGGGGAAACCTGACAGAAGTCAAAGGTGTTTTGTTGGTTGCGCGATTTCAGGGCACGAGACGGCGCATTACGGTATACCCTGCCTGGGTTTTCAGGTTAGGGGGGGAGGTTCGTCATCAGCTGAGTTCAGGCATGATATAATGATTACTTGGGGGTGATACAGGGCTTAGATGAGTAAACGAGAGTGGACTCTAGGCATTTTTCAGGATTGCTGATTGGATCCATCCCCTTTCCTTTCTTTGTTGCTTTGATTTATTAAATTTGCTACCTCGAACTGACTTTCCCTATTTACCGAAACTAAATTCAGTCATTTGTTAAGTACCCAATTTCTTTAAACCTCTTATTTTCCCCAGGAAATTCTCCTCTCTAGTTGCCCACCTCAGGCTGCCCAGGGCAAGGGGGCTTCCGTACTCGCTCTTGAAAAGCACCAATCACAGCATACCCAGCTTATTGGGGCTCCGCCGAGTTTTTGGAGTTTCAGGAACGAGAACAGATTCCTATAAAATCCATCATAAGCCAGTCAGCCTTTGAAACTGTTGGTTCTCTGTACGACCCGACTTTATAAACAGAGTTGTATGTAAAAGCCGCTCGCAAACAAGACCGACGCATAACCTCAAATCAAACCAGCTCGTAAAAGCTTATCACATCGAATTTGCAATTCTGGGTAAGTATTATTTGCTAAATATTTCTCCCCAGACTAGGTATTGCTGCGACAGAATCACATCCCTTTACTTCATACTCATATCCCGACCGAAGTTAAAATTAATCAGATCAGAGAGTATAGAAAAAGTCTGGTCTCTTGTCACCCAGAGCTTCGACTTCCTTCCCATCCAAGCCTTCTACCCAAATATCTCGTCCCCCGGCTCTTCTCGCTTTGTTCTCTCTCGCGAGGAGGGTTCGTAGGGTGATACTTCCACCGAGAAGACAGACGACCATATATGCCAGGACGGTAGCGTGGCCACTGACGAAAGGAGGTTTCTGGTAGATATTCGAACTAACGATTCCATTTAAATTTCCCCATCCGATAACAAAGCCCTAAGAATATAAGCAACCAAGCAAAGAGGAAGTAGGGAAAGAAAAAGAAAAAGGAAAGGGAAATCTTACAAGCACAACACCCCTCTTATAACTCCCCTCAATATTATTACTCATCCAAGAAATAGTATTAGAGATACAAGGATAAATCCCCAACGCCCCAATGAACGTCCCCGCATACTTGACATGCGGATCGCTACTCCCCAATAACATCGCGAACCCCGCGATCCCAATAAGACTAGTGACAATATTACACAATCCCCTTTGTCTCGTCCGATCCGCCACGAAGCCAATAATCACCGTCAAAACAGCGGCCACCGCGTACGGCGGGACACTCAGGAGTTGCGCGCGGGTAGATGTATATCCCATCTGCGTAATGATGCTGGGCAAGAATAGCGAGAAGGCGTAAAGTGGCATGTCGCAACCCATATATATAACCATCCCGAGCCACATCTTGTAATCCTTGACGGCCATCCAGACGTACTTCATCTTGAATTCCTCATGTTCGGCCGAAGATTGTTGATCGGCTTTCAGACGACGAATGACGCGGGCCCGGTCTTGTTCTGAGAGGAAGGTTGCTTCGTCGGGGAAGTCGTGGACGAACCAGATGGAGGCGATGCCGAAGAGGACCGTTACTATGCCTTCGAGGATGAAGATCCAGGCCCAGCCTTGTTTGCCGCCTAGCCCTTTCATTTTGGTGATTGCGGCTGCGAGTACTGATGAAAGGTTAGCTGTCAAGGGACGGTGAGGGGATGGGGAGAGTGAGGGAGTACTTACAGCCACCGAAGGAACCAGAGACTGCGGCTGCTGAGAAGAAGATGGCTGCTCTAACACCGAATTCGGAGCGTTTGTACCAGCAGGAGAGATAGTAATTGATGCCTGGAAAGAGACCTGCTTCTGCGAGACCGAGGAACCACTACAAGATTACTCGTCAGTATTTTACTCCCCCTCGAATTTACAAAAGTTACTTACTCGGGCAGCCATCAACCCACTCCAGTTCTCCACAAATCCCATAAAGGTCATACATAAACCCCAAATAACCATGATTAAAGGAATGAAGATACTCGGTCTCATCCTCTTCAACAGGATATTCGTCAACGGCTCAAAAACACTGTAAGACACGAAAAAGATTGAGAGTGTAGCATTATATCGACCGGTAGACATGTTATGTAAATCCTTTTGCAAGCCATCGATTTTTGCATTTCCGATATTGGTACGGTCGAGGAAGGCGAGGAGGTAGAGGATGCAGAGCCATGGGATGAGAGTTAGATCCAGCTTCCATAGTAGCTTGCGATCCTGGTTTGTGTTAGCTGGTACAAGATTGAAAAAAGCTGAGTGTGAGAGGAATGAGGATTACAATTGCAGCGCGCTCCTCGGGACTGAGATGGGCGTCAGGATCTGGTGGGAGAGAGGCGAGATGAGCGGGTTGTTCTTCGAGAAGTTCATTGGAATTGCCCTTCTCGTTGCTGCTTCGAGAGATGGTATCCATCTTGGTGTCATCGTGGGAATTCATCGTCGTGGTTGTTCAGTTGATACAGATCAATCCAAACCCGGGCGCAAAGACAAGAGATTTAGATAGAGTCGAGGGAGAGAAGAAAATAGAAAAGAGGAAGAACCCCTCCGTCTTAAAAGAGGCAAGAAAATGGATTGGTTTGAATTTGTCATTCCCCTCTTCATGTATGTACAAGTACCCCAAAAACTATCCTCGGCAGGACGCGACTAGGCGAGTACCACATCACACGAGAAAATGTGCGTATCCCCACCTCGTCTTCTTGTAGCTTTTATACTGGTGCACTCTATTCGCCATTCTCTCGTCATCCCTTCACGCCTTCCAGCTTCAGAGCTTGGGAAGTCCACCAAAGACCTCAAAAGGAAGGATTCATCCCCGCTGCCCCGGAATATCAATCACCCCGCATTCAACACTATCTCCGTAGCCAATGATCCGCCTTCAATTGGACGGGAAGACGATAACCTTGATTCGGAAGTTGAACATGGGAGATGCGGAGCGAATGAGGGGAGGGAGGAAGGAATTTCTGGATGCACCTTGTACTCGTGCATGTATGTATGATGGAGGTGGTGTCTTGGTAGAGAAAACCCTTTCGGCTTTCTGACCGACGTTTTCTTGGCTTCCCCCCATGAGGAAAAATGGGGGTGAGGGGTTTTTCAAGGAAAGATAGCCGAAGCTTGAATCTTGAAGCTTTTGACATGATTTTTTGGCAACACCAAGGAGATTGGAAGAGTGTCCAAGATTTAGTCCCATTTTTCTTCACGGCGTTCAGGCCGTGAAATCAACATGTAGGGATTTGGCGGAGGCTCTGAATTTCCCTCCTATTAAGTAGCGAATGTCTTCGACACTGTTCAAATGAACTAGGTGAAGGTTAGAACGTCGTGAGAGAAAGGAGTATATATACCCACCTATACCAACCACTTGGAAGACGTTTACTCACTGGTACAGAATCAATTAGTCTACTCCGTGCGGGCACTTGTAAAGGTCCGAACCGGCCCGAGACTCAA
Source organism: Hymenoscyphus scutula (assembly GCA_001399465.1). NCBI lineage: Eukaryota > Fungi > Ascomycota > Leotiomycetes > Helotiales > Helotiaceae > Hymenoscyphus > Hymenoscyphus scutula. The sequence goes on from LKTO01000201.1 coordinate 5,350, forward strand.
GTACCTACCTAGGTAGTCCCGGAAAGAGGTATCCACTACTCTTCTGGGAATCTGGAAAAACGACGATTGATTAAGTTTATACTCAGATGCGTTTCCAAAAAAGAAAGACATGATTCCTGTATGTTGTCGCTGAATTTCAAGGCACTCATTGTCTACGAAATCATGAGGACATTTATGACTGCACACCTCCAGCTGAAGGAGGATCCACAGATGGTGGAATTGACCAATCATGTAGAAGGTGCTAAAAACATCTTGAAGAAAGATAAACTGATCCAGTTTCCGGTTGTCAAGTTATATATCTGTACTCACTTAGACTCCAAGTTGAATGGCCTTTAGAGCTGTGCACTTAAGGTTCTGTGCTTCAAACAGACCCTCTATCTTTCTACCGTTTTGAAAACTCTCTTCCCAACACAAGGCGACACTATAGCAACATTATACCATTGTATGGTACTTGAAATCTTGTGGCTCATGCGAGATCAACCACACTCAGGGTCGAAATGAACCTCGAAGGCAATCACGATAAAAGATACAGAATTTCCAGTTAATTCCACTACACCTCTCACTCGTTCACCAAGAAAATATATCCTCCAAACAAACCTATGACCCCTTTTTGCAAAGGAAGAAAACACAACAAATATCAACACTTTGGCATTTTACAATGCTTCTCAGAATTATTTCAATACTCCTTTTCGTGGCCATCGTTTCAACTACACAGGCGAATGATACTCGTTTCTATTTACCAGTTGACCGAGGTGGATTTCCAATCCGTACGGCTTACCCTACCGGTAACGATGAGAATTGGTACTCCCCTTATAATGGGAGTCCAGGAGGCCCAGGAAGCCCAGGGACTCCAGAAGACCCAGGGGATCCAGAAGATCCAGAAGATCCAGAGGACCCCAATAATCCAGGGACCCCAATCGGAGCAACCAGTACACCTACCGCAACCAATCCAACTACTCCAAGTTCCGTATTTACCACTACAACAAACATTGGATCGAACGGTACACCTTTCGGAACCGATCCAAAAACCTCAACTACACCACAAAATTCCCAAACTACCCCAACTCCAGGAAGTTCATCTCCCTCAGTAACTACTTCCAAACCCCCCAACCCACAAACGACTCCCACATCTCCAGCTTCAACATCAATATCCTCAACTCCACGAACTCCCTCAGCAACGACAACGACAACAGGGCCAGGATTGTCCGTCCCGTCAACTCCTTCACAATCCACAAGCTCACCGACAATCCCCCCTCCTCAACCTCCCGAAACGACGACAAAACAATCAACAACCGAACCTCCTATTCCGCCAACGACTCCAAACACTCAAAATCCTCCTCCAACTACCACTTCAAATCCACCACCCGTATCGAACCCCCCACCCATATCATCCGTCCCATCAATTCCACCACCAGTATCGATTCCCCCACCCGTATCATCCAGCGCAACAATCCCTCCCCTTCCACCGGCCTCACAACCAAAAACCACTATAAAAACAGCTACGACATTAATAGTAATCGTAGATAGACCACCACCGACACCCGGGCCGGGTCTTCCGGTGTACGTACCCGAGAAGGGAAACTATGAGGAGGATGATGATGATGATTATGATGATTAAAAACTAGTAGCTTAGGAATTAATTTGGAAATTAATGAGGTGGTGTTTGGGTTTTGGATTTTGGATTTGTGGAGGTTTTTTGTTAATGGGGAGTTTTTGAGGGGTGAAGGGTGTAAATATAAGGGGACCTGGGTTTTGTTTTGTGAAGGGTGTTAATATAAGGGGAGTTTAGAGGTTTTATTAAGCGAATGATTTTCTGTGGCGATTTATAGAGGGGAAGGAGGTGTTGATAGTTGATTCTAGGGGCTTGGGAAGGAATTTAAGGTACTCTTGTTAGATAATTTTATATAAATCTTGTTTTTGTGTAATTACTAAGTGATTTAGTCAAGTAATATTTATTTGTAAGATAAATTATTATACGATTTTAATAATCTCTAAATAGTATAGTTAGCTACTAAAAGAGACGTTTAAAGCTAGAGTATATATAGAAAGAAGAAGTTTAAAGAATATAGAGTCTAGAGAAGAAGAAGAGCTAAAAGATAAATACTTTATAGTTTAGCTATATACTCTAACCGATTTCCCTAGACTATACACGCCTCTAGACTATATACGCCCTCTTAACTATTTTACTAAATTACTTAAAATATATATATTTTAATAACTATACTTTAGATTCGTATATAATTAAGTAGAGAGATTAATAAAGAGTAGTTAATTATATACTAAGTATAAAAATCTATATATAAGTATAAAGAGATAGTCTAATCTTATATCTAGACCTAGTTTCTTATAAAGGTAGAGCTATATAATAATTCTTAAACTAACTAGATAACTAAGTCTAGTCGAGTTAGATTACTTATAAAGAGGTTTGTATTAGGTTAGGTTTATTAGAAGGTAAACTCGTTACTTAACTATAAAGCTATTAAGGTAGTAATAATAATATAATATTAAGTTAAGTATAGAGCTTCTATCTAATAGTAGATATACTAGTCTTATATAGAACTTTCGTTTCTTATTAGAGTCTCTTACTTAAAGAGAGTTCTAAATATTAAGGATTCTATTATATAAGGACTTTATCACGTGACCTTACTAATATAATAAGATTCTATATTATTTAGTCTATTACTCGATAATATTCTTTAAGGGTTATATATAAAATAGTACTTTAACCTATTAGAACGCTATCTAGTCTTTACTTATTATATACTATTATATAATTTATAATAGACTATCTCTTAAGGCTAGAACTTAACCTTAGAAACAACTATTCTACTTAGGTTTTTAGCCTTTTTAGAAGCTCTTTTAGACTCTTTCTTAACTTAAGACATCCTTAGAGTAGTCTTTTTTAATATAATATATATAGACTTCTTCTACTTTAGAGCCTTAGAAGTTATAGTAGCTAGCTCTCTCTAAAGCTACTTTCTAGCTCTCTTATTAGCTAATTCCTTAGCCTTTTTATTCTTAAGAAGTGTCTTTACCTTTTGTTTAACTCTTCTCTCTTCTTTTACTTCTTCTTCTTACCTTAAATGTTCTTCTTTCTCTTACTAATTTACTCTAGCCTTTATAACCTACTCTAGAGAGTATACTTCTACTCTCTTACTCTCTTCTCTATAAAGATTAAGTCTCTTTCCTTTCTTCTATTTCTAGTTTTCAAGTATAATAGCTATCTTAAGTCTCTTATTTTTATAAGAAAGAATACTTACTTAACTTAAGAGAGTAAGAACTAAAGAGAAGACCTTATTTACTTTAAGTTTTAAGAGCGATTTCTTAAAGTCTAAGTAGACTTATTAAATTGATTTTAAAGTAAGAGGTGTTTTTAAGCTTTTAGAAGTTATATAAAGAGACGAAGAAGGCTTTATTACTTAATCTATTATCTTTTAGCTAGTAATAGACTAAATTATAGGCTTTTAGAAAGTATATATAATATTTCGCTCTATAAACGTCTTATTCTATACTACCTTAAATATTATATAGAAAAATCGCTTTAATATTAAGACTAGCTCTTAAGAAATAGTTATTAAATTATCTAACTAGTTCGAGTAGAAGGCTAAGAGAGAACTAAATAGACTAACGTTAAGAGGCTATAACTAGTAGATTATATAAGAAGGAAGAATTATAATAATAATTTAGTAGCGATCTATAAAGTTAATAAACTTTATATTAATATATAAGAAGTAGCTATCTATAAGAAGAAGTTAGTAGGCTCTTAGAGATTTTAGTTTTATATACTTTTTAAATACTTTTTCTAGCTACTTAAGGCTAAAGTTATTCGAGAACTAGCTATTTATAAGGAACTAAATAAGTAGTAGAGTATGTAGACGTAATAGAACTATTAATATTCTATTATAATATAGAATAATCGATGCTCTCTCTTATACCTCCGGCTACTCTTCTAGTTATATATATCGAAACCTCTTAAATACCTCTTTCTGTGACGACACGTACGCAAGGCCCACGGTGTAGGTTGTAGAATCGTAGAAACTGTCAAATACAAGGATTCTAAGCTGAGGAGAAAAGAGAAGAAGGGACGGAAGCCCAGGAGCTAGAGGCTCTTAAATACATGAGGTGCGTCCAGCGCATGCTAAAGCAAGGACATCTACTAAAGCAAGGGATCTGCTAAAGCAAGGGATCTACTAAAGCAAGGCACCTCTGATTAGCCGAGTTCCTCCCAGGGTCTTGTCTCAGTAGGGTGGCGGTTAGAACCGTTACACTTTCTCTCTCTACACTTCCTGAAACTATCTATAGTATCACTAGCTTCGACCTAGTTACAGGTTACTATCGTATACCCTTCGCCTCGTAAAGACCTCTCCGCTAAGACCTCTAGTTAATCTAGTCACCTTAATCTTAGTCTCTTATACTATTCTCTAAAGAGCTAAAGTATACTCTAGAATACTTAGTAACATCTATAAGCTAGGAATCCTAGAGACATCTAGAGCTTCCTTTATATATAAGGAGTAGTAGAATTACTTATCTAATAGCTAAAATATATATAAGAAGTAAGATAAACTCTTAAGATCTATTCTACTTTTTTTTAGTTATCTAACTCGAATTATATACTCTAAGGCTTATTATATACTTTATAGAATAACTAAAACTAATAAGAAAGCTCTTTTTATTAAAGTTATAGAGGTTATTAGCTATAACTTAGAATTTCTTAATAATAGAGGTTAACTATAGATAGTAAGTAATATTAGCTTTTATAAGAAAAGAAGCGAGAAGTAGTAAAAAGAGAGTAAATACTAAGGTAAAGAAGAGAGTAAATATAGATATATAATCTACTATAACTCTTAAATTTTTAATATTCTTAAGGTAACTACTATATAACCTATCCTTATACCGCTAGATAAAATCCTCTATCTAGTTCTTTCTAACCTCTCTTCTATATATCTCTTTAGTAAGGTTTTAGACGATTAATAAAGTAGATAGTATTCTACGCTCTATAAGTCTATTTATCTACTAAATTAGAACCTTCTCTTACTCCTTAGTTAATACTTAAAGGTAAAAAGCGATAGTGTCTCTATATATCTTAGTTAAGCCTCTAACCCTTTATAAAACTATAGAATAGTTATATCTATACTTCTTTATAGTATTAGTATAACGGTTCTAACCGCTACTCTACTAAGATAAGACTCTAGAAGGAACTCGGCTAATTAGAGGTGCCTTACTTTAGTAATCTATCGATTAATCTCTTACTTTAGTAATCTATCGATTAATCTCTTACTTTAGTAATCTATTAATTAATCTCTCGCTTTAGTATATACTCTAGCTACCTTATATATTTAAGAGCCTCTAGCTCCTAGGCTTCTATCCCTTCTTCTCTTTTCTCCTCAGCTTAGAATCCTTATATTTAATAGTTTCTACGATTCTATAATCTATACTATAGACCTTATATATATATTATTATAATTAGTATAATTACTAACTTCTCCTCTTTTAATTACTACTACTACCTAGTTAATCTAATAAGTATTATCTACTCTAACTATAATTAAATTAGAGGAGTAGATAGAAAGTAAAGCTATTTTAAGGCGTATATTAGTCTAGAGATATATATAGTCTAGAGAAATTAGTTACTATATATAGAATTATAAAATTAGTTTATAATTAATAATCTATTATCATCTTTTTTTTACTAATTACCAGTAATCGTATAATTGAACAAATGTTAAAACAATGTAGTATAGTAGATTACAAGAAGTAAAAAGCTTTCTTGGTAGGAAAGTGTTCCGTCACATGACTCGGATCGGATAGGAGGTGTTCGGCCCGGGTAGGCTGGCCTTGAGACCTCGACCGGTCCGAGTCACGTGTGATATCAATCAATTCTGATATTTAGACTTTGATAACAAGGTCTCCAACCTCAAATCAAGTCAAATCAATTTCTAGATTGGTCTGGAAGAGTCTCGCTTTCTGGGGTTAATTATGCATTTTGTGGAGAGGTCAAGCACGGAAATCCGATAAACAGCTGAGAATGAATTCAAATCACAGCTGAATTAAATAGGTAGGTAGTGATTGGATCAATTACTCTACTCCGGTCAGCTACTGTCAGGGCGGGCCCGAGCCTTCATCCCAGCACTCCTTGTAATTCGTACTCATAACACTACTTTTCTTACACTCGACCATAAACCAGGGAACTTGGAAGAAAATTTGGTGAAAGTTTATAATTAGATGCGGTTCCAAAAGAGAAACACACGATTTCTATGTGATGCTGCTGCTGAACTTCCAGCTATTCACTCCCTCTTTAGACACGAAATCATGAGGACATTGATGACTTCAAACCTGAAGGAGGATCCACACTTTGCGAAATTGACCACTCAGGTACCAAATATCAATTGGTCTCAATAACCGAACTTCAGCATTGAGAGCGGTGTGCTTAGTCTTCTGTGGTTTAAATATCCCTCCATTTCTCTAAATCTAAATCTTGAAAGCTCTCGGCAACAGTTCAAGGCGGGACACGATATGAAATTTTCGCCATACACATGTATTGTATGGTATTAAAAATCTAGCAGCATATACGAGTACAACCAGAGCAGGCTAGAACTGAACACTACGGAAATTCACGACGAAAGACACAAAATTTTCGCTCAAATCCACTACACTTCTCGCCTTCCCCCTGCGAAGAACACATGAAAAATACATAAGATTTCACAATCTCGCCGTTCTACAATGCTTCTCCGAATTACTTCATTACTCCTTATTGTAGTAATCGTTTCAGCCAAACAGGAGAGCAAATCACCAACACCCGACGAAAATGTGTCCCCTTTACCATTTGAACGAGGTGGAATTCTAGTTCGTAAGTTGAACCAATCTTACCCTATCAGTAACAATTATGGTTGGTATTCCACTAACATCTTTCATGGGGACACAGCCACTAGTTTCGAAACCACCACCGCAACGGGCTTTAAAGCAAACGGTATACCTTCCGGTACTTCAAAACATGACGACCAACCTGCGATTAGTATTACTCCAGATCCAACACCACAATCCTCCGCGTTGAAGATTCCTGAAAAGAGACAAATATTGTCCCTGAGCTTATGTATACCTTTACTCTTTTTACCTTGTCCGAGTACCACCTTGCCAGTGTCCACATCTTTACCGACCTCAACAACATCTACCTCAGTACGCCTAACCACCTCCGTAACCTCCTTAACAAGTACAGCGGGAACTGGGCTAGGAACGTCTACCTCAGTACCTACCGTCTCAACCTCCTCAACAAATAACCCGGGAACAGGGCTAGGAACGTCGACCTCAGTACCTGTATCCTCAACGTCCTCAACAAATAACCCAGGAACAGGGCTAGGAACGTCGACCTCAGTACCTGTATCCTCAACCGCAACAAATAACCCAGGAACAGGGCTAGGAACGTCTACCTCAGTACCTGTATCCTCAACCGCAACAAATAACCCAGGAACAGGGCTAGGAACGTCTACCTCAGTATCTCGATCAACCACCTTGCCTGTATCCTCACCTTTACCAACTACCTCAGCAAGTGTACCGCCCCAAGCGACGACAACAACAGGCACGGGGCCAGGGGGAGGATCCATCTCATCAGCGACAAATTCTCAAAGTATGGAACCCGCCACGACCACAACACAATCAGACATAGAACCGTCAGATACTCCAGACGATCCAACTCCTCCTCCGCTCACGGCTCCATCGGCTCCTCCACCGCAAACGGCCACGATTATAGAACCACCTACGACTTTAATTGTCGTCTTGGATAAACATCCAGAAACAGAGCCAGAGCCAGAACCGCCCGAGCTACCCGCCGATTACGACCCGGAAGAAAGTGATGATTGGTAAAATTGTAAACACAAAAACAAATATGTTGGAATTCAACGGCTGTTGTCTGGTTTTGAGGGATCTTTTTGTGGTTGAGAAATGATGTTCTGAATGATGTAGAGAGAAATGGGAGTTTAGAAATTTGTTTGGAATGGAAGGAGTTGAAGGTTGGATATGAAATTGTTAAGCGAATATCAATACCATTTTATTTGAATTTCGCTCTGGTACATGTCGTGGGTGATATATTTACCTGAAAAATATGGAACTTGATTAACTTATTTCTACGTATCGGTTGTATTATACCTAAGTTGAGTTCAATGTCATGGAAGACTCATTAATATACGAATGATTAATTCTCGAGTATCTTAAACTTTTCGTTTGATTAAATCGGTCATAGTACACTTCTCGTGTGATCATATTTTCAAGTGTGCTTCTAATGATGAGTACTTTTCATGACTTACTGATGACGGGTTATGAAGTGTGGATGGTACGAGAATGGTTATTGGTAAGTTCAAAAAATACTACGCATAGGATACATTTGAAAGTCTTCGTAAATTTAAATGCGATTTCTGATATTACCACCAGATTCACTTCCTCCCAAAACGTCACCAAGTCAGAACATCAACTTTCTTTATCGCTGAGCCACACCTCAAAGGTTTTATATCAAGCTGATTCCCCATAACATCATCAGCCAATAGATAGACGTAAGGAGTATAAATACCAATCTAAACCGGTAGACATCCCAAGCCTCCGAGTCTCCTAACTGTTCTCTAACCCTCAAGCTCAAACCACGACAAGTTTCAGTGAAGACCATCACCATGAGCGATCATGGTGATGGAGTAGAGGAAAATCAATCTCCAAGACCTAGCAGACCCAATTTGAAGTTGCTGATCCCAGATTCAGCAACGATTGAACAGCAACGAAGGACTCACTTCTATGGTACTTCTCTGGTCACGTCTACAAACCCAAATCCCGTTGCCAGAGGCGAAGAATCTCATTACCACCATCACAATCCTCAGTTGCAAGAAATACCTTACACTTGCCCAGAACACCCACTACCAAATACTCCTCAAGAGGAAGGTCCTGGGGTGAATGAATTCTACGATACCGAGGATATAAGCGACGTCTTGCATCTCTACACCAACCCCAACTCAACCTTTACAACTCCGTCAACAGCTGGCATTCTCCACCAAAACTTCCACCTTTATCGAGACCTATTTCGACATTCTGAACTTCTATCCAACACTATCCACAATGGACAAGAACAACGATTAGACAGGATGTCATCTTCAATTCACAACAACAACAATAGCTCCCTTGATCAACTTCAACCTCACCTTCATACTCAACAAGATCCGAAAGGTAAATCCAAAATCGACAACCTCACCTTTAACCCTACTACCCCCACCACAACACATCCGAAATCTTATCCAAATCATCCCACATCTATCCTGTCCAAGTCGGCAACTATGTCACAACCTTCTCCCATGATTTCGGAGGCAGAGGCCCAATTGCGCGTCCATCTCGCCGTTGCAGAGACGAAACTTACCCACATGACCGAGCAAGCAGACAATTTTCCCCGCACTCTCGCCTTCGTCGTCCAAGCCCTTGCCCAAAACCTCTCAAATCAACACTTCTCTTTCAATGTCCCTAGTTACCCCCAATCCAACTCCAATCCCCCTCCTTCTGCTATCACACCACCGCAACAATATGAATCTGAGGCTCAACACGAGGTCCATCCTTCTAGGAAGGGTGGTGCTAATGCAGGAAGAAAAATGCTTCAATTGGAGCAAGAGGTTGAGGTTCTCAGACGGGAGATCAGACACTTAAGAACGAAGTTGAAGGAGAAAGATGCTCATGAAGTTGATTCCGATGAAGGGAGTGGGAAGATGGTACGTTTCGATGAAAGCAACATCAACGGAGAAACAGGTCCGACTTTTACAAGAGCCAATGTCAGATCCAATAACGAACAAAATGAAGACGAGAGAGACCGCGAGGAAGGAAGAGAGACTCTGCAGGGACAAAGAGTGAGAGATTCTTTCAAGAGCCTCGATGAGTTGACACTTGTTTCTGCTCCCAGCTCGCCCACCGAAATAGCTGCAAAGAAATTTCAATTGGAAAGAGATAATGTCGGCATTCGTTCTCTGGATGACTTACTTGGTCCCGAGGATGATACACCGAATAATGGAACATTAAAGGCAGAGAAGGCGATCCTGAAAACCCTTGCCGCTGAAGGCGAGTTGGGACACGAAGACCGCACTAGTGCGGAAGTTTCAGAAGAGCATAAGAGAGCCATGGCTCGCTTCATGAATGTACCGGAGTCCAAAGTCCTGAAGACTGGTTTCGATGCTTCTGGCACAACTCAAGGGCGAGATTATGATAAGAATATTGCAGACTCGGACAGTGACGGTGCTCGCTTTAGAGGTTACCCTACTCGCCCTGGTTTTTGTAGCTATGAGCGACCACCAGTTACAATTGAGATAAAGAGTCAAGGAGCCCGCGATCTCTTCGGGTCCCTTCAAGAAAGAGGAGAGGCAATCAGAAACCAAAGGGATATGGCAACGGGAAGAGGCAGAGAAATATTCGCTCCATCTCTTTTCAAACACGGAGTTAAATACATCCCTGGCCAGGATGACAGCAACTTCATCCGAACAGTACACATTGGTAATCTTCCACAAGACATCCACCTACGCGAAGTATTGACCAGAGTTCGAGGTGGCGATATCGTCTCCGTCATCTTGTTGGACACCAAATCAATCACTGGCACCATGAGTGCTCTTATTCAGTTCTCTCATGAGAGTGATGCAGAAGAGTATGCGTGCTTTTCAGACATGAATCCATTTTCCTTCAGTCAAAATGACGAGAAGAAGATTGCAGAAGTTACCCTCCTTGAATCATCTCCAACGTATCCAATGCGCGAAAATAAAGCTACAACCCTCGATGAGCACAAGCCAACCCGTTGCCTGGCGATTCAAGGGTTCTCCACCCATTTCTCCCTTCGGCGCCTTGAGCAGACCCTCGCTTGTGGCAATTTCACTCGTGCCGACTCTCTCTTGGACACACACTTTGATGAAGGAGGAATATTGCACTTGGAGTTCTCCAGTGTCGCCATCGCAAGCAGTTCACGTGCAATTTTGAACAGCTGGACTGAATTTCGAGGTGTGATGACTGTTTTTGAGGACGATCCTTGTGCACGACCGGTAGAGGATTTGTTACTTCCTGCAGAACCCCGGAAGCCGCTGCATCCAAAAGGTGGTTTCGTAGAGAACGAGGACAGACTTTCTGATTATAGTGGTGATGCTGTTCAATCTGAGATGGATCAGACTCAACGGAAGCGACTGGCAGCATTGTCGAACCAAACAGTTGTTATTCCCACTTTTGGTGAAAGCAACTTCAAGTCTTCCTCTTGGGCGGACGAAGTTAATGATGAGTTTTATTCACCCCCAGAATCTCTAGGCCAGGAAAGACGATTGAGCCATGCTTCGGATACAAAAGACAACAGCCCCCGAAGTTCCAACATCGATTGGGAAACCGGAGAGCAGCGTGAAAAACCAGCACGTCGAGCTGAGATTGGCCTTGAGGGGAGTAGATTTGCACCAGGTCGAGATAATGTTCAACAAAGCCCGTTACAGACGAACTCATCCTCCCTTTTGAATCCTGTGGTCGAAGATAAAGGCGACAGAAATGGAGGTGGCATTGTCAGCGTGTCTAAATCACCATTCAGCAGCAGCCTTGATTCCGACTCATCGTTCTACATTTCCGAAGAAACAAGGAAGGTGGCTCTCGAGAGAGCAGAGGGCATTATGGCCCATATCAACGGTCAACGCACTTTTAATGAGGTCCAGAGTTCGGTTGTTCACAATCCTGACGAGTTGCAGTTGGATCTTGCTTCTGACTCGGGTTCCGAGGCCGGTGACGAGAATGGCGAGGCTTCCGCGTCAAATATTCCTCCAAAAATCCCCAAGATCGTGGTTGAGGAAGTTCTCCCAACAGCGATTGGGGCTTAATTAGTTAGTAGGTGGTGGTGGAGGCGTGATGGTGGGAAGCGGGCGATCTCTTTTTTTCATTGCCGTTCTTTCATTTATTTTGGGATTCATGCCTGATTTAATAGGGATAAGTTTGATCAAGCATCTAGTCGTTGATGACATATTAATGCGTGAAGGGAGGAAACCATTCAAGCATACACCTAGCAATCATTCAGCCATAACACCTTTCAAGTAATATTAGAGACATACTTACTACAATGGGTACTGAGACGGTGACTATTTTTTGATGGGTCTAACAGTATTTGGCTGAGGCGCCGATCGAAAATGTGTGGGTGGCTTCACAATTTTACTAATTGATAATGAGACAATTTCATTGCTTTCAAAATGAACATTATTCCGTATGTTAATTCACGAGTTTTCGTTTTTTCAGCCATGTTATTTGGTTATAACCTCTCTTTCACAAATTCACAAGTCTGAATACAGGAGAATATGCTAAAATAGTGTTCTGTTTTAATTCAGAAATGGAATTGCGCATAACCTAACGCCCCAGCGGGTGCGCAGCCAACAAGGAGCAGGAAGAGATAAGATCGCCCGTTGCTTAGAATGCCTGAGCTCGCCATGCTTCTGATTTTTGTTATTCAATTGCAGAATGTGAGCAACTGGGGTTGAGTGTTGTTTGTGCAGAAAGAGAATAGAAATCAGCAGAAGAATCACCTTTAAGAGGGGAGGCCTCACACCGCTGATTGGACAGAAGAGCCGCGAAAGAAAGTAAAAGCGGCAGCACTTGGTCTTTCCTCTGAACAAATTTCGATAACATAGAGTGTATCGATTTCCCTTCCCTAATTTAACTTATAAAGCGTCATTGTTTCAATCATTTTCAACAATTTCTATTATTACACCTACGGCACAGTTTATTAATACCTATAGCATGAAAGCTTCCTAAGAAAAAGATTCACTTTATAATGACAGTCTAACATAACACCGTATCTCTTGATTTCGTCACCACTTCCCATTTGCTCAAATGAAATTTGGATGTAGCCCCATATTATTTCTTCTAGTGATGACCATCAAATCGGAAGACAGCCTTGATAGTTTTCCTGTTCGCAAAGCTTTTGTATGCTTTTGCGCCATCTTCGATTCCCACTTCATCAGTGAAAACAAAACTTGGTTTTGCCTTTCCATTGTCGATGAGCTTTCTGAGGGCATCCTGGTACAACTGAATTGGTGCTATTCCTCCCCTCATTGATAATCCCTTGATTAAGAACTGGCCAACAGGGAATCGGAGCACTCCTTTCTTTGCATCTTCGGTAGAAGCACCTATGTGGGTATCAGCAAGAGGGAACCTAGGATCGAGGGTGGAAACAGTTGCTTACCGAGATCATTTGGTGTATACACGCCGATCAAGCCAATCCCACCATTTACTCTGGTTACGTTCACGGCTTGCGTGAGCACTAAGTTCTCCACATTGCGTCCAGCCCCATCTACACATTCAAACCCAACACAATCGCATGTTCTGTCTACACCATTGGGTTCCAGCTTCATAATTTGCTCGTCCGCGGGGATATGGCTGAAATCAATCGGGATTGCACCAATACTCTTCGCTTTTTCGAGTCGTTCGGGAACTCTATCGACGCTATAAACTCGGGCTGCTCCTCTAAGCAAAGCCGAGTAAGCAGCGAGTAGCCCAACCGGTCCTAAAACGTCAGAGTCAAAAAGACAATTTAAATGTAAAAGAGAAGTGTCAATTACCTGCTCCGAATATCACTACTGTATCGCCTGCAGTCTGCCCCGCCGACTCCAAGGCAAACCAAGCAGTTGGCCAAATATCGGCAAGGAGGAGATAATCCAACTCATGCTGTTTCCCAGGAGGAATGATAAGAAGGTTATCGTCAGCGAATGGAACCAACAAGAATTCTGCTTGTCCACCATCAATCTGCGGTACTCCGAGTCCATAGTCACCCACACCGAAAGCTTGTCGAAGTTCGGATTTGCCGTTGCTTTGAATCACATGTTCGATGGCACAGACTACCACACGATCTCCAACCTTGATGGTGGAAACAGCGCTTCCGATGGCTTCGACAATACCAATATTTTCGTGACCAAAAGTCAGGTGTTTATCCATAGGAATACGGCCGTTGTAGGTGTGCAAATCAGTACCACCTATGAGATTTGTTAGTCGAGTGTCTAATGGGTAGATCAGAGAGCATGAAAGTTACAAATTGCACTACTTGTGATACGAATAAGCGAATCAAGGGGGTGTTGAATCTTCGGAATATCAACCTTCTCAACAGTGACTGAGAAGGTTTTCCCCTCCCATTTGACTGCCTTCATTTTGTGGTTGAGTTCGGCCATGTTGAAGTCTGTTGGCTGAAGCAGGTCTCAAATTGTGGTAATGTAATGTTTGCTGTTTGAGGATGTAGTAAGCTTCCTGTGTGTATGCTGTTCAAAAGAACCGAAAGGAGGTCTTTTAAGTGTTTATATACCCATAGTAGGTGGTGGCCGAGGATTTTAAACCGAGGTCATCTTTTTCATGTTGGGCTGAGTCTCTCGTCATCCGATGAATACGAAGTTGTTTTCGTTGCTCTACCCTAAGCATCAACAAATGTGACATGGGTATTTCCCCCAAGAACCTCTCCTTCCCTCATAGCCTACAATCCAATGCTAGAGTCTTGGTAAATAGGAACGGGACTATTATCCAAAGGCTTTGAACGGATTGCTCGAGAATTTCAGATTGAACGCATTAGCTATTTGCGAGTGCTCAAGCCACTATAATCACAAGTTTTTTCTTGACCTAGCGCTTTTAGAAAACCAGTATAGGAATACCAGGGCAATTGGGATTGTGTATTTTTGGTTGGTTGGCGCTGATCTTACATTCAGCCTTTGATACCCCATGATTGTTCTTTGACATAATTTCGGCCGCGCCATTCGAAGGGTCATCAGTAAATGAGCGGGTTTGTCTTATTGGGGCGCGGTTACGACTTTCAATACTTGAGTAAGCCTCCGGCAACTTTGTAACCCAAATAAGAAACCCGAAGTCAGGCGAGTAGGTACCAACCCGTGCCGCACGATTGAAGTCACGTTCAAGGACAATAAACTTAGGTTATTGACAAAGTACCCCTTCGGTATTAAATTCACGGCAAGTGACTACGTGTTGATGGCTTCGGTGTAAAGCTAGGAAAAGGGTCACTAGAATAGTAGATTTCTTGGACAGGATCAATAGAACAGGTCAGATAGTCGGTAAGCATCTTCATTTTGGAGACTAAGTCACCTGATGTGAATGTAATACCGAAGGGATACTACCCCTTTAGAATTTGTGGTAGGCGGTCAAGTAAATAAGTTCTGTAAAGTATGGAGAATTCGGTCAATTTTTCGGACATATAATGATGTTTATTGAAAAAGATTATAATCAGAATACAAACCAACTAATTTCATTACCAATGACTAAGCAGTTTGGAAAGAAATGGTCAGTTCTAAAATTAGCGAAAAAGATATACCAATTCACGGAAATTTGTTTTATTGGTTCGCCTATTTGTACACAAAGCTGTAGCGACGCAATACTTAAAGTTGGTTTCCAGACACCGCATCACCTTAGATTGGAAGAGCATGTCCTATTGCTACTACCACATTCTAACTGATTGTTCAGCTTTTGATGATATAGATCAATTATTCACTCTCTTGGATATCAATAGCTAATAGCGACGACAGCTGTTGAATTTAACACTCAAAAATTAGAACTATAGTGCGCTACATGGGGAAGAACTCCAATTAATGTGTATGGTGTCCTCTCAATGTTGAATTGTTCTGAATCCAAGGAAAAAATCGAAGTTCATAGAAAAGGGTCTGCCTCACGATCTCTTCTTTTGTTTCCGTATTCTCTGTTAAATTGGTCAAGTCGAAATTTTCCAAAAACTTTCATGTTTCAATACTTGTACCTCCCCTGAACTATAAACTAAAATATTTTTTGAATAGCTCCTACCTGACCTTTGTTTACCCTCACTTTACCCGCAACCAATCCCTTCCAGCCCTTGTCTTTTCTTGGCCTTATCTCCGATATAAGATCCGCAGGAGACTTGCATATATTGGTCCCTCCGTGCCTGCAGACTCCATCGCTCTGACCCCTAAAACCTCTGGTTTAGGAAATTGTGTGCATTTGTTGCAGTTCGTGAATATGCAGCAAATTCTTCATCAATGAGGAACCTAGATTTCTGGTTGGTTGATTGAAAAATACAGAGAGATTTTGTTGCACTTCGTGCTTTTAAGAGATCCTGCAGTCAGGCGGGTTCGATTTCTTGACCGCTTGTTGGGGTTTGTTGGGCGTCGTTCTGGTTGGTGGTTTTAAAGTGGTGACCCGGAAGGATTGTGACACCTCGTTTTCCCCAAGTTTAACCCGGTTGGTCATGATTCAGAATCCCAAGTTTCTGTTGCACGTCGCGCTTTAAAGCTCGAATAGCCATCGCGCTCGTAGGTCATCGGCACTTTTGAAATGCTCGTCATTCAGGGGTAATTATTGGTTCCGTGCCTGAAAAGGGTGAGTGGCTCGCATTGTAATTGGGTCATGGGATCTTTTTCTTATGTCCGATAGCCACTGAAAATCGTGTTGTTTCTTCAAGTCCCTCGAATGAGAAATGGTTATTTTCACTGCTCATCTGAAGTCGTCAGAGTGCGATATGCAACAATGGGCGGGGCATTTCCTGCTAACTGGTGGAAAAATACGCCATTTTATTTTCCTTTTGTTGTTGTTCTTCCAGTGTTAGGCCGGCTTGTTCTCGCTGTTCAAAGTTGAGAAAGGGGAGAGGTTGTGGATAACTATCTTCTCGTGCAAAGAATGCTTGCCCTTTCCTTGTTATTGTTGTTGTTGTTGGAAGAAAAAATGTTTCTCTTCCAACCGCACGTTTTGTTCCAATCAACTCACCGCTTCCTCATCTATCAAGGCCAAATCCGTAGAGGAAACCTGCATATTGCGAAATGCAACGAACCTCCTTCTTTCTTCTTTCTGTCACTCCTATTGGCAGCTAGCGGAACGATGCAGATTTTGTTGCACTTCGCTCGAAGGAAGGAACATGCGCATTTACCACCCCAGTCGAAATTAATTGGTTACGGGTGTGCGGGGAAGGGGAGAAGCATCCAGCCTTTGCGTTCTCACACCCACTCCGGAGTCACACCTAGCGCTGAAATAAGAAATAAAATTTCATTTTTTACTAGCCTTGTTTAGTAACGCAAACCCCAATCATATCCCTTCATCCCCTTAGGTACCTTAGCACAACCCCCTCTCCTGTATAGCCATTTCTTAACAATGTTTAAGACATTTGAACTTGAACATCTTCCCAAAATTGTACTACAAACTCACACTAGCCAGCGAATTTCGCCGCGTCTATTTCTGCCTGGGTTTCTTGGTCGGAGTCGTAGTCGGAGTCGGAATTGCTGCTACCAAAGCCACCCAAATGGAGACCAGTTCCTCCTCCAAATCCTCCTCCTAACTTCCTTTTAGACATTTGAGTGTCGCCTAGTGCGGCAGCCGTCAAAGGGAGAGAGGTAGACGAAGCTTGAAGGGGCTGGATTAAGGCAGGCGCAACATCGGTTGGACGAAGAGGGATTCCCGTAGTCAATGTGCAAAGCACAGCTGCGACTGCGAAGACGCGGAGGGTAAACATTGTGAAGTTTGAGGTTGTGATTGAGAAGTAGAGGATGTTGCAGTATTTTGCAATTCAAAAGTACCAAAGGTAGTTGGAGAGAGTCGTTTGAAAGGATGTTGATGATATAGTAGATGCTTGATGCTTTAAGTATTGGTGAACTGGAAGTGATGTTTGAGATGAGCAGGAGGAAATACTAAATGACAATTCTCTCTTATTTAAACTTTAGTAAATCACTACTCTGGTCGGAACCAAAAACCTCCATGTTGGCAAAATACTGATAAAACAGAACCATTGAATTGAATTGTATTGTACTGCACCGCCTGCTCACCTCACTTTGGAGTTTCATCCCTATCAGCCAAAGCTAGTTTGACTTACATCGGTCCCGAGATCAGACTCAAGTGCTATTCTAGGAATTGGGTCGTAACCTCATGTTCAGTGTCTTTTCTTTGGTCAGAATTGTTTCCCTGCTTGTTGGAATGTTGGTTTGATCACTTATCCGCTCGAAGAACCCTGTTTATGTTGGTTCTAAATTGGGAACAGTACCAACACCCGTCCCAACTCTTCGGGTCGCTTATTCTTCTCGGATATTGTGGTTCCGTTCCACTTGACCAAACAAAAACAAACTTTTGCAACCGACAGCTTCAGGAAGGCTGAGTGTGGTTGTGTTTTCTTTCTGGACTTGTGTCTACTGTCTCATACCACTATGTTTGTTTTTCGGGAGACTCGGGATCCACAATGACAGTAACATATTTTGTGGCTAAGCTTGATGAGCTTGATGTCGTTGTTCTATTCCGGACTTGCGAGTTGTTAGTTATTAAGGGAACATTTGAAAACTATATGAACAACAGATTTCTCATGCGATAACTATTTTCCTCATCATCAAACTTCAATAGACCAAAACTGCAGTACTCAAATTCCAAAAACCACTCTCCCAAAAACCCCAGAAACACTTTTCGAAACGCAAAATACATCCCCAACTTGTCCTCAACTCGATCCTCTCTCTCCAAAATACGCCTTCTCAACAAACATTTCATTTCCAATATGCTCGTCCAATCCATCTTTGCTGCCATGGTAATCCTCACTGCTGTGGCCTCTGGACAACAACCTGATGCAGGGCATCAAGTCTGTGACGATGTTTCTAAAAATGGTGGACTCGATACACCTGCTTTTCTGGCAGAGGAGGCTCTTCGAAACAGCGGCTCCGACACCGGTACACATCGCAGAAGCGAGAAACGTTCTACCGCTATTTTTCGCAGAAATGCAGGTGGCGGGGAAAACCTGAAGGGTTTGGTAGCCCGAGATCATGATGATTATTACTGTTGTTCTTATTGTAATTCCCATCATCACTGCTCTTATGAAGAGTACGAGGAATACTGCTATTGAAGTTGGCAAAGGAAGAACGATTGCGACTTGCGAATACTTGTTGAGAAAGTCGTGGACTGGAGGGCTTATTGGTATTACGCGATGAGAGATTGATTGTTATGAGGAACAGTACAGACTGATTCAAATCACTCTGTCCTATCATTTCTGATTTTGTGGCACTGCCGCAGAGATTTATGCTTGATCCACTCTTTGCGAGTATGTGTGTTTTGTTTTCATTTGGCTGTTTATCTGGGAGATTAAGTTATTATCTGAGTAGTTGCAATATAAGGGGGTTATTGCAAGTCATTAATTCAATTACTCTACAACTCTTGCTTCTCAGTATCCAAATGTGAACCTTGGTTAAGTTGTTTGAACCTGGGCTGAAAGTTCAACACTGCTACTTTTACGTGAAACTCTCTACAACTAGAACCTTATTCCAGATCCAGTCGTAATTTGTAAGTGGTATTCAGCGAGTTTCATTTAGCTCCCCCAATACAAGTGAACCAAGAAGAGGAAAAGGATATCATAAGTATGAGTCTTGGTCAACACCTACACTCATTTATCGGATTACACATCCCCACTGCTGTTGTTTTTAAAATTGGGGATAACTACCAGTCTCCGAGGCATTTTGGCCACGCCTAGCCACGCTTAAATTGTGGGCTGTGGTGGAACTACTAGCGGCATCCGTTTCTGGAAATACAAACCGATTTCTTTTTCCCGGTGTCAAGTTTTGCGATATACTTGTGACTTGGCTTGTTGAGTTCACAGTTGTAAATTGTGACTCTATCTCTGACTTTGGGAACTGCTTCATTATTGTCTCACGGAAAGTTCTAAGAATACATAAGAAAGTTATATTCACACCGATTCGCACAACAACTACTCCATTCACCATCAGACCCCCCCTTCATCCCCTCTAAAATCCTTGATACTATTCTCAGAAATCAGTCACATACCAGTACATGTACACCTCTTTCAATTGATTCATCTCAACTAAATACACCATCTTATTTCTCCAATAAGCACGCCATTTCCTCCTTACTACTGTTACCTTTCTCACTGCGGCCGCTAACAGATCTGCGATCCTAACGAATCTAACAATGCTTCCAAGTTCTCGGAAGAGGAACTCGCGGCTCGACGATATTACGGGGCCCCAACGTAGAAGGAATAGAACGGCCCACGAGCAGCAGAAATTATTAGATGAGGGTAATACAAAGTTCAACTCTATTTTAATATTGTCCCTATCGAAGCGCGGGATTGTATAATATATCATGTGCGATATTCCTGTTTCGCCATGCAGCATAGCCAAACAAGGGAACGAAGCCTACCTACAATACGCGACAGAGCAGCAAAGCGAGCAGATTTTTTCAAAAACAACAAGGTGTGGCCACGGGAGAGAGTTAGAAGGAATTTGTAGTCCTCATGGTGAGGGAAGCTTGGTGGAACATAAAAAATTTCGATGGCTCTTTCTAGTATTCTATATTCACCGACTGTAGAACTGGCTAACTGTGCGGAAATGATTTACATACATAGAGCATTTGAGTGAAACTGATAAAGGCTCAAAGTTTCAAGTACTAAACACATTCTTAGAAGGTCTAAATAAATTTTAATTAATGTAATTAAGCAAGCCGTTGTTAAATGATTGGGTTTCTTTTTTTGACTTCAAGACTGATTTATTAACACTCACTAGTAATATTGAGACAATTGGTGATTGTAAACCAAGACTCTTCGAATAATAGTAAATGATGAGTGATCTTGGATTCATGTTCTCAGGGGTGTGCTGCCCTGAAGCATATCACGTGACCATCTCAACTCACTTGCAACCTAAATAACAAAGAAGTAAACCAGAAAGAGGGACCAGGTAGTCCACAGTAGGTTGAATCAAACTTCAAACATTATAAAAGTTCTCTTTTGGAAATCAGAGGGAGCTGACTCCTAGGATCAGATGACACTGGTAGGTGAGGGGTAGTTTGGAAATCCCATCGTGTTTCCGTATCATTGAATTATTTCGCGGTTTATATGCCTCTTAATAACACCCAGAAGTTACTATCCCTCACGCCGGCGACCGAGCATCCACCTCTCTTTCGGATACCTTCCCGTTGAAAGTCAATTTGTCCTTTAACCTCCGCATCAACGGTTCCTTCGCCGCAGAGATATCATATATTGGTTTGTGTTCTTCGCTGATGTCGTGCGTACCATCATAGTCGACATGCACGAATGCACGTTCGACATCAGCAAGACCTGCATTTGTTAGAATCCCTCGATACATCGGAATAATCGAAGCATACCTTCTAGTTTTCTTTGTAGTCCTTCAGCAACATCGTGTGTGATTTCTTATCTTTCGTCTCGAGCCATGACAATATCAACTTTTACATAATACTTATCACCAGCATGGTATGCCCTTGCCTGTTTATCTCAAAACTACTCTCTGCCCTCTCTGTAAGCATGTGGATGGAAACTTCCGGTGTCAATTTTCAATACTCTGGTATCATGAGTAATCGACATATATACCAGCTTGTTTAAAAAGTCTTGCGGCGCGCTCTTGCAAACCAAATACCACATGTGTTCGAAGGCTGTGCTGGCCCAGCTGGAAAGAATGAGGAGAGCGATGCAAATGGCACCCGTCGGATCCAGAAACCACACTTTTTAAAACGCGTCCCGACGATGGACATGATAAGGCCAAACGCATTTACCGCAATATCGTTTCGGTGATCGAGCATGAAAATGTGAGCAGCTGGGTAGCGACGGAGCAAGAAGCAGTATACGAACATAAATCCTTTACTAAAGACTGGGAGCTGTTAGATGATCTTCACGTAAAACAGTTCTAATGCCCGAGTACTGTAACGCTGAGGTTGGTTCATTGGCGAGGAAGTACTCACTTGCGATACCAATGAATATTAGAGGAGCGATTTTAAGTGTCTCTGAGTCACTGGGACCTTTCCCTAACGCTCTTCCAGACTCGATCTGTTTTCGTCAGCGACAAATTCCAGTACTTGATGAGAAGGATGCTTACAATAAGTTCCACAGCAGCAGTGGTCATCAGTGCACAGAAAAGGATAATTCCTACGGTCTCGACACATTTTCTACCCTGTAAGTCGTTAATTTATGTTCCATGGTCAAGTATTAGAGATCTAACCGCTCACAAGGTACACTTACAACAGGAAACTTCATGACGTTCGGCTTCGCGGCTAATCGAGAGGTTATGAGCATGATTGTCGAGGAAACAAGATCCATCTAAAGTTACGCCAGTCAGCAAACAATCTCAAAATTGTCCAGCCACGATCGGATCCGAAATTCGCATCTGATGAATACGAGATAACATCAAATTCTGACTTACGAATGCATCTGCAGCCGTTCCAAACAATGCTAACAATCCTGTCGAGACGGCAGCATACATCTGGATGATGAACAAAAAGAAGTTCACAACAAAACTTCCTCGAATTGCGAACTTTACTTTACCACCATTCTTCAACTGGTCCTAGCCATCGATGAGTGCATTTTGTCTATTGTAATACCTTTTTATCTCCTTGGTCTTTCCTTGAGGGTAAGTAGCTTTGATTGACTTGGAGGTAATCTCAACCGATGGCTTTTTTTGGTTAGCCAACGACAAGGGATCGCTGGGTATTCTAGTTATTCCTTCAGTAGATACTGAGGCGTCTTCAAGGAACGACGATGGTGTATTGTTTCTTTGTTTCTGGTTAATGATGGAGGGGTCCTCGAGGAAGGAAGACGGGATGTTGTTATTCTGTCCTGAGTTCTTCAGAGAGAAAGTTTCGAAGGATTGTGTGTCGTTACCCTTTGCTGAGTGATGGATGGAAGAGTCTTCCAGGAAGGATGGTCGGTTATTGTTGCCAGCTGTTCGATCGATAGATTGGTTATTGCTTGCTTGGCGTGTATTCTGTGGTATTGCCAATATTGGAAAGGCATCTGAAAGGCTTGTTTCAGCTGAGGACCTCTTATCAATCGCACTAGACGAAGTCATCGCCTTAGCAGCCTTGGTGTTTGAATCCATGTTGGATTTTGGATTCATATTGGTTGGGATCGTTTATTAGTCCGGGGAAACAATCGCAAAACGGTGTAAAGAAGAGACAAAATCTGTAATTCTCTATGTTTGGACTTGGGGAGTAATTAGAAAATGGAGATCTGGGAGAACCTCCACTCATTTTAGGTACATTTTACGCAGAACATAGATGCCACAATTTGGCCGTGAATGGACACAACGCAACTGCGACAACCTTGACTTCACTCGCAACAACGGTGTGGATCGAGTGGTCTGTACGGTAGCATTAGCTTAGGGGAAAGGATCTATACTTCCATCGCACTTTTTGGCAGCTTTACAGAGAAAGATTTGCATTGCTCACTTCTACTGTAAATCTCCTGGTTTCAGAGAAGTTGCTATGACCCTTCAATGTTCGGATGACTGCAGATTCCTTTTTTTTTTTGACACTTTGGGTAACACCTTACAACTGTACCACTGACCCACTTAATGAACGAGCACCCGCGATCTTGGACATGAAAAGAAGCGTCGGAGAATAATGACAGCAAGGGGTGGTGGATATCAACATGAGTGCCGCAAGTTTCTTCTCCGGGCTCTACGGGGACGGAATAACAGTTCCTCTTCGACCCCCCCTCTGAAAGCTGGTCTTAAATTCTGAATAAAACCACAACACAGTAATTAATATATGCAAGACTTGGTTGAATAATCAAATAGCTGTCAGAGACTTGTTCTATGTTTTTTGCATATTTTTTTGTCTTCTTTCGACGCTGTGTGAGTCTCTCGGTGGGTTGCGGCAATGAGTCGAAAAGGCAAGAGCAAGGAAAAGCCTGACATATACAACGCTCTGCAGTGATTCACGGGCCTAATAGCCAGCTGCCGCATCAGGGTCGAAGGAGCCAGTTGGGACTCACTCCGTTGCCTGGAGACAAACTACCAGATACTACATGGTAGAGCACCGACGGAGATTAACTTGGCTTCATTAGTCTACTTTGAACGTTGTTTCTTTCGGAATGTTTGTTTGCAGTCAGTTTCGAGTGCGTGTAGTAGTGATTTTTCTAATCTCAGCCTTTCTAAAAGGCCTTTTTAAGAAAGCCGCTACATGAGATCTGCATATACAAAGGGATTTTTTTCAAGTAGCGAGTACTTACAAATATGCCCTGAAATCCACCCCGAGGAAAATCCCACCGTATTTACACAAGCAATGCCACTTGACGATCTTTTGAACATCTGGTCTGTGAAGTTGCGAGCTTGGGTACAGTAACACTGTTTCTCCGCAAATTCTGTTGTTTCTGATTATGCTTAAATGCGAAATGCTTAAATTGCCAAGAGATCCCCAGACTGAAACTGTTTGAAATGGGCTCGCTAAATGAATCTCGCCAGTTGCAGCATCATAATTGGCTAGCCAAGTCTTACACGCTATGACGAGGCTTCATACGTTGCTTATTCTTCAAGGCGGCGCGTCTAACAGCCAACAGCCAACAACATGTCGACGCGACCAACTTGAGGATTTGTGGTAACGTCTGATTTGCGCATGTCACGAAGCATGAAGAATTTGAGTTGGACTGACGTGGGGTGGTTAAAAAAGTACATTAGGAAATCCTTAGTCCGGTAAAACTTTTTGTTTGAAGGCTCAAAGATCTAGGGCAACAAGCGAAATCAGTCTGCGTTGAGGAGACTTAAGGAATGATCACTAAAATTTCTTCGCACTGACTCGGAATTACAACAGTCACCCAGAAACGTCAAGTATCTCCTCGTGATACATGTTTGCAATATCGTTTGGCAACAGAAAGACTGGTCTCTAACTGTTACTATACTCAGGACTCAATCCAGAAATCGGCACGTGCATTGGTTCATATGGAGTGCACTGGCATGAAGCGACGCTCTCCAATGGCATCTCCTGGAAGTGCTGATACCGTCCTGGAGCTTCACCCTCTATTGCGTGGCTCGTGTCTGGGGGTGGAGTGTCAGTTCAGCTCTAACACCCCGTGGCTTTGACGATATGCTTGTTTTACCTCTATTTCAGCCCTCTGACAAAAACAACAGAACAATAGTGGGTCAAGGCCATCTGAGGCTCTGTCAACCATACCGTCAGGAAAGATGATCCAAGGCTTATTCAGAAAGCCACTCCATCGCATGAGCAAGCTTGGCTTGAGGGATGGATCGGCCAGAAAACCTCACCAGAGCCTTTCTGAAGCTCAAAATGCCTTAGCAATTGAACCCTGGAACACAGCATCGGGTTACTTGACTCCAGAAAGATGTCTGTCATCTCTACTTTCCTTTTCTAATTCGGCTGTTGTTTCCCTCTTTGCTAGTTCTCGACTGGTCGCAAGTTTCCTACTCGCGGGTGACTAAAAGATGTCCCATATCTCTCAAACACGTCTACGATTGCCGTTGAGAAATTATTCCATCCCCGTTCATACCAAGATATATGAGTGGTACTTGTCCCACAACCGAATTCTACCCCTTCGTCTTTCAACTATATGGGTTAATTCTTGGCCCTTTTCTTTTCCTTTTTCTTGGCTTAGGATCTACTATACTTCTTTTCTTACCCCTGTCCATCCCCATTTAATGTCAGGTACGAATAACTACTTCTAATATACTTTCAAGATGGCTTCAGGATGGAAGAGGTTCAAGCTCTCTATATTCCCGGCCGTTGGGCCAATATACGCAGCTGCAAAAACCCAGAAAGTCCGGCTACCAGAATCATCATCGAAGGACCGCGCTGGACGGGGTCTTTCACCGCCACCGCCAACATACTTTTATGATGAAAAATCACCACAAGTAAATGTCAAGGACTCGGATGCCTCAGCTCGATTCAGTACCTACACCATCGATACCACGATCTCGATAGAAGAGGAGCTTTCTACGGTAAAAAAACCCAATGTCTTTGATAAGATAACTAGGGCAGCGGGTTCGAGCTTCGTCTTCTTCTTCATGATGGGCATAATTGGTCTTTGGGTTGTTCTTGGCCTTGTTTACGGACTGAACGACACCTGGCAGATCATTATGCAAAATGCTTCTTCCATCCAGGTCTACATTACCGATATCCTCCTCATTCGACAACAACAAAACGGAGCACGAGCTTTGATGACCACCCTTGCCGAAGTCCAATCTCGAAACCAAACCTGCGAGCGTCTACTTCGCCAAATCCCCGACTGTCAATGGATGGAGACGCATAAGGATGAGCCCAAGGAACTCACACTAAACGGTCGCTCAATCGACGACGAGATTCAAGAAACCTTGTATATGGTCCAGGGTCAGCCCACTCGCTTCCAGTATGTGTGGCAAAAAACGTGTCACTTTGTGGCAAAGACACTCGGTTCCTTGTATGCCTATATCTTCTACTGGATGGGTGTTTTGGTGTGGGTCGGCATCGGTAAACTCTACGATTTCTCGGATACCTGGCAGTTGTACATCAACACCGCCGTCGCCGTGGCTCTCACTTTCACTTCCGTTTTTCTCCAAAACATCCAACAGCAGCAAGAAGACAGATTAGAGAAGTGTCTGCACTACGCTTTGAAAATCGATGCTGAAGTTGAGCACCGCCTTCGCGAGCTTACCGATGACCAAAAGCCAAACCCCATCTTCGAGATTGCACCACGTAATCGTGGCAAGATAGAACGCCAAATCGATTACTTTGCCGATATCATGGGTTCAGGAATCGGCGTCGGACTTTCAGTCGTGGTCTTAATTTTCTGGATTTCCATCGGTCACTTGCTTGAGTATGGCGATGATTGGTTCTTGATCATCGGTACCTTCACAGGTCTCGTCGGCTTCATCGACGGTTTCGTGCTCAGGAATCTTTACTGCCGCGAAGAGGAGGACGTCAACAAGCAGTTCCTATCCATCCGAAATGTCGACCAGAACCTCTTCTACCTCCTCAATGTCCCCATTACCACTGCCGTTCGCGAGAAGCGCTCTCTTGCTGCTCGTATCAGCATCGCAACCGGTAACAGGTTAGGCCATCGTATGGCGACAGTTGGCGGTGTTGCATTTGTCGGTCTCCTCATAGCGATTGCTTCTGCCATGAAGTGGTCCACAACCGGTCAATTGCTCTGCAATACACCTACCATGATTATCGAGGGTTTCGTTTTGTTGGTCCTTATCCAAGCACATAATATCAGCAACGAAGAGAGAGGAATGGAGTTCAACGGTGTCTTGAAGAGAAGGTTAATGCTGAACAGCTATGTGCATTCATTAAATGAGCTGGATCTCAAGTTGTAGACTTGCCACACCATTAATTTGCATTTGGCCTTGTTCAATTAACGTTTCTTGTTTAATTAGCGTTTCCTTATCATGTTTCGATACACCTTCTCTAAAGATAATTCCATATTGCTCATGGTCCTTAGAGCTTTAGATTTCTACGTTTGCTCATCCATGTTACACATCATTGTACACAGACACCTAGTATTGGGCACCTGGGAGCGCTTGTGGGATTGGAAAATTGGTCTCGGAAGTCACAGGACCAGGGAGACTGGGTGGCTTCAATTAGCCTAGAATTACATGGGCAGGTAGGTAGAAGGATAAAAATAATACTAAAGTAAAAAACAAATTAAAATCAACCACTCTCGTTATTCTTTTGTACCGAATTGCTTTTGGCTAAATTTTGCTGAGCTTGTGCTACACTTGAATTGCTCTTGCTCCAATTGGTAACTCCTTGCATGGCAGCGCGTCCTAGGAAGTTTGGCCTGACGAGAGATATGATATAAGGGTTTTGCCAGGTAAAATTGTTTAGAGCAATGGATTTTGATGGCGAACAGAAAGACTTAAGTTTTATAAATTCAACGAGAATGACAGCGAGCTCAAGATGTAAGGATATAGTTAAATTGTATCGTATGCTTTGGTGATCCTTTGTCATTATTCTTTCTGGGCGAACGATTTGAACTCATTGAATAAAGTTGGAACAACACCGTTCACTCGCTTGGCAAAATAATTCAATTGATATGTTGGCTAATGGGTGTTGAGTGAGTATGCCTCCCATCAAACATACTTCTAGTCAAAACTGCATAATAACAAAGCCTCGTTGTTACGAATTCCTATGCTTTGACAATCTGCAAAACCCTCAATGCCCTCACTTTTTTCGTTGTTGGCGTGATACTATATATTGTCACTTTTGACTCCACGAAGATCTTTCCAAAGGCGAAGAGAACAAGTTACATTGTTCAAGAGGCTTTCATGGTCACGACTTGTGGAAGGGCTAGAGTTTGAAGACGGAGCTGTGCAACTGGATCGCGGTGTTGATTCCTGTGGTGCTTCAGCAATCGTGGATAATCTTCGACCACAGGAAGCCGTTGGAGTGAAACGTGTATTTATTGGGAAGGATGTATTGTTTGTGAGGACTGGGCTATCGAGGCTGTCAGGCATTGGATTGCACTTCGCAGGTAACTCGAATTCCATCGCATGGACATGAAGTGGACATGAACCCAATCCTTCATCATACTCAGGGGTTTTACCACGAGGTGCCACCATCGGTTCTCTTGATTCGGAGATGCCACCCTCTGCGACCTTTGCCAGTTTTCGGATCTCTCTATCTGCCGGAAAACCAACGGATGGTTGCTCGTAACTGAAATCTGTAGAGCCCTTCAAGTTTCTACATGCGAATTAGTAAGAAACTGTTGTTGATTACCCAAACGTACCGGTTTATTATGACTGTAGCTGTGCTTTCATCCATACTGTGCTGTCTCGCTCGTTTCTTCGTCGTGAGGTCTTCCGCAGAAATCTGGAGCTGTCCTCGCTGGTTTTGTTGTGCAAGAAAGTCTTCGAACTCTAGATCCCCATGAATGCCCCTTCTTTGCTGAATGTTTGGATCTGACGTATTCCAAGTGACATCTGTGAATACCATATCTTGATACTTTTTATTATCGTGGAAGCCGTGATCACATTTGTGTTTGTAGTAAGTCGCGGCATGATCTGCCATAAGAGGTGTCCAAGTGTCCGTCGCGCGACGACAGATTTCGTAGGCTTCGAGGAGTTGTGGATCCTTTTCGAATTCTTTCCAGAAATAATCCTTGCATCCTGCGAATAAGGGATTGAATAGATCGGACCACCTAACCTTTATTAGAAGGTGCAAGGTCGCAAGCAGTCTGATTGGGGAAGAGAGAGCACGCACTTGTCTTGCTGTCGAAGACAGCGTTTGAGTTCCGGACTTCTCATATTTTGCGTATTCTAAATGATGCACTTTCCAAAATCCCGGGCTCTGGCATCTATACTTGATTAATTTAAGACAGGAAGACAGGATGTTCGAAAAAAGTTCCCTGAAATCCCCAAAGCTGTTGGGCAGGGCTGTGTTAAAATGGGAAAGAGCAATCATGACTTTTTCCTCCCCAAACAACAATTTTATAGGATGAGGAAGGAGCAACACCTTAAATTTAGACTCTCCGGAGCCAACTGGAAAGACATGGCTGAGAAACTCGGGGTGTGCTTCTGCCAATGGACTCTTCGAAGTCCCAGCGCTCAATTCCAGACTCAATCCGTGCAATGAGGTAAATTGTGTTCGTTGCTCAATATTTTCCACAGGGTCTCGTGGATGTCTTTGTTCATCGTGAACCTCGATTGAATCCCCAATCTTTCCCAATCTTTGGCAAGGGAATCAGAGTCATTGTGGGGGTTTGCGGCACAGTTTTGACCTGTCGGCCATAACCACTTGAGTGTTCAGAAATTAAAGGGGAATTAAGTAAACTCGCCTGGCTCGCCAAAGATCCTCGATGGCGTGATGTGTCACACTCAAAGTAATCCAACTAAATTCTTTTACTAATTGCGCCCTAGGATTCGTGATACCCTCTTTTTGCAAGCCTCCATGTATGATTTGTTACAAGAGTTAGCATCACTTTGAATGACAACAATAAGCTCCGCGACACCTTGGCAATAGACATTTTCTAGAAACTATTTTTTCTTCACCCGGGTTTGTTTGTGGAGAGACCCGACATATTAGGAAAAAGTTAGTTTAAGAGTAGGCGATTAGTGGAGAGAAGTGTAGTGAGATAAACACAACCTGAGCGCCAGCCTTGTCAAACGTTTTTGGTGGGAGGATTCCCGGCTATTTAGTCTGCTTACTATTGGGATGTGTGACCACTTCGAACGTGGCTTCTGTGCCTCTCTATGCTTGGCTGTCGATCCAGAGCCTCATCTCAATTCAGATCTTATCATGCACCACACCGTGGTAGCGACTGATGTGTTGAAACAAGCCTCGTTTAGTAATTTGCTTTTGGGGCTCCGGATTAAGGTGCCGCAGAGCCTCGTTTTACATAAGGAATTTAGATTACTCTGTGTGGCTGTAGGACCGGGACTACGCAGAGCCTCGCTTACAAAGTCACACAGATATTTATAGATGCTCCCAAATCACCTCCACCAAACCACGGTAGACCGTTTGCTCTCCAATTCATGGATTTTATTTCTTCTCATGGAAGGTTTTATGATTTTGGTTCACCGTCCTTAGGGTTCGCCTGAAGTTTCAAGAATTCCATTCGTGCCCTCATTCTAGCATTCTTCCTGTTGCATATCAATAAATGCAATGATGTGGCAGAAAATGATCAAGCATGGCTTGTCTGGGGCGATCGTTACATTTCTTGACTGGATAAGTTCTCCAACTGTTGTACTGTTACATTTTTGAGCGGCTCAACTCGGGGTTTTGACTCTTTTCGGGTCTCAATTGATCCTTCGTTTTCCCAAAATCAACACGACATTATATCGCTGATTATAAGGTAGCAAATAGGAATGAATTGGCGTCGGCTGAAGTAATTTTTTCTCTTTCGTATGGAGAAGGCTAGGTTGTGGGCCGCGATAACATACCATTATGACCGGAACTGTAAGCGAGCAGGATTTCATTCCCGGCATTGGATATTGGGGCTTTGCTGAAAATTCTCAACATGCATGGTATGTAGTCTCAGCCTATGGAGTTGATAGTGGATCGTTGCGAACAGAAGTCATCCCCCAAATCAGGAGCCGGCTTAAAAAGCCTTAATCGCATTCCAGGTCTTATAAAGAGACAGCATCGGCTTGTCTAACTTCACTCTCTTCTGTGACAACCCACTGGCAACATTCTCTGACTACTTTCAAGCCAAAAAACACTCTTCGTCATACATAAAATGAAGGTTTCTCAAGCTCTTCTGCTCCTTGCTGGCACTTGCGTTGCCACAGCCCAAGCCGAATCTGTGGAGTTGGCAAAACATCTCTCCGAGCGCTCTTCCATCCCTGATATCAATGAACTCGACAGACGTGTCTCCTCCCCCGAGCTCCACAAGCCCATTGATATGAAATTCAGCGGTAAAGCTCTCGAGTAAGTGATCACTCCTAGCACCTCCACTTCTGAACATCGTAATTTGAAACTGACACTCATCCCTTCAGCAACTCCGAAGCCACTCTCACTCTCAATGCCACAGCAAAAGGATGGATCAACTTCTCCGGCGGTTGCACCAAGGGCATTGCTTGCAATGTATTAGGCGATGTGGATGCAAGCGATAACTTTACATCATTGGCCCCGCCGACTGACCTTGATGATGCTTGGATCGGGGTGGCTTTCGATAGTCTTGTTCTTCATGCCGACTTTATCCTAGATTTACATCCTACACAGCCCACACACGAGATTTCCCAAACAATAGGGGAGATTCCCTTCGAACTTGATGTACGTCCTCAGTTTTTTGGATTAACTATGAATGATCTGCTGACGTGCGAAATGCAGCTCCAGATTGCAAAGGCCACATTAACCTTCAAACTACAGTTCCATGGTTGGATGAATAACACCAAACCCGCAAAGTTCACCTACGGATTTGACGTCCATGTTAGTATAATACACACCCCTTGCGAACTAAAACTAATGAGTGACAGGTACCCGATAACTCAGCGATCATCTTTCCCCTCGAAGACTTGACAACAATCGACTCCGTCGGCTTGTAAGTTCCCTCCTCCCCCCATCCCCCCTCTACCAACATTCCCACCTAACCAAAATCGCAGTTCCAACTCGACCGTCACCCCAGGGAACCTCACAAGCAGCACCCCCGACCCAGCATTCAACTTCCAATACTCCCTCCGCCCCGAAATATCCTTCCAAGCCAAACTCTTATCCACATCCTACAACGCGAGCATCTACGCAGACATCCCAAGCCTCAACCTAGGAGTCTCCCAAGTCCTGAACGTGAACGCGAAATGCGAACCTGCACCGCCTGGTGCAGCAGCAGCAGATGTCTTCACGAACTTGACACATGTCACACCGAGTGTGGGATTCGATTTGGTGTTAAGTGAGAATTCGGATGTGACTGTTCTTGCCAATTCGACGACGCCGCTTCCGACTAGTTGTTTTGAGTTTTTCCCAAAGACGACTGGCTTGGGTCCTCCGTCGAAAATTGTGAAAAATGGTGGTAGAGTTCTTGTTGGGAGTTCGGGGGCTAGGTTGTTTGGTTTGGGGGTGGTGATGGTGGCGCTGCTCTGAAGTTGATTCAGGATTTCCTGTGAGCAAGGGTCTACAGGAGAACGTTACTCTTTTGAATAGAAAAGGAAAGAGATTTATCCGGTCGGGTATTAATTAGTGTATTCAATTACCAATCAGGTAGTTAGGAGGCCTCTGAGCGGATCTCTTGTTTGTAGACAATTCATTCAAGTTAACAATATCGCTTGCCTTCCACATTATTCTTGAAACTTCCGAGGGAAGAAGGTACCCAAAAAAAAGTTAGAATGCCTTTTTCATTCTTTCATCACTTCACGAATAAGCTAGCCATTAGCAAGTAAGTTGGTTATTGCCAGATAATCTACTACCCAACAGCTAAGCTTGTTGATTTATCAATATTAGCTAAGCTGGTTACTTGAAGATTATCTGCAAGCTACCACTTCGAATCAGTATGACTCGAATTTTCACAAGTAAGCTACGAGTAACTCCCAAGTAAGCTACAGGTAACTCGTGGGTAAGCTATAGATAACCCCCCTTATAAAATTCCAGTTTACAGTATCACAAACAATTCAACCTCACTAGCATTTCTACCTATCTTCTCTTTTTCTCGCCATTTAATCTATTCGTTGCCTGCCTACCTCCAGATAGACATACAGTCACCGTCAACAGCTATTAACCGATCCGTGCACCGACCCATAAAAACGCGTCGCGCTCCCCCAACCTCTTAACATCCACAAAATGCCACCACAACGTACTCCAAAACGTCCTACCGATGAGGATCGTCTACCTATGCAACACCTCTCACCTAATATGCGCGGGCGGATTGTTGCAAAGAAGCAGGAGGGCAAGTATGCCGCCGAGATTGCGAGGGAGCTAAATCTCGATGTTTCCACTGTCAAATACACTATACGAATCGACCACCTACGCCACAACGGAGAGTCCCTACCTACTAAGCCAAGAAACTTAAGCTATACTCCTACCGACGAACGAACCCTACTACGCTATATACGCCTACACCCAAAAGAAACCTACGCACAAGTCATTCTCAGCACTAGAGTCACTTGCCAGAAGTCTACGATTAAGAAGATTCTTAAGAAGCACGGCATCACTAACTGGAAAGCTAAGCGCCGACCGTTCCTTACACAGAAGCACGCTGAGCAGAGGCTTCGATGGTGTCTACGCAATTAACATAGGAATAAGGAGGAGTGGGGAATGTTTATGTAGAGTAACGAGTGTTCGGTAGAGCGAGGGCGGGGTAAAACACAGGAATGGTGTTTCCGTACTACAGCTCAGAAATATGACCCAGAGATGGTACAGACATATAAGACTAGCAAGAACATGAGCGTTATGGTTTAGGGGTGTTTCTGGGACCTTGGGAGAAGTGATTGCTATGTTCTTGATAGAGATTTTGAGTCTAAGAAGCATGGGTATAGTGCAAATTCCTACCTAGAGGTCTTGAACAACCAGCTCCTTCCATAGTATGAAGAACATGAAGATGCCGGGTATGTGTTTATGCAGGATAATACCTCTATTCATACTGCCCACAAAGTACAGGATTGGTTTATAGAACATAGAATAGACCGCACTGACTGGCCACCCTACTCCCCAGATCTCAACCCAATCGAGCATGTTTGGTGGATCCTTAAGAAACTTGTCTTTGAGCACTACCCTGGCCTCTCACAAAGTTCTGGTAAAGCAGAGGAGGACATTAAAGTAATAGAGGAAGCTATTAAGCGTTGTTGGACTCTCATTCCAAAGGAAACCTTTGATGCACTGTACTAAAGTATGCCTAGTAGAATAGCCGCCTATATCAAGGCAGGGGGGTGGCACACTAAATACTAGTCCTTATCCCCTCTCTTATACTATATATACTTAGTACATTATGAACCTATAACTATTGTGATTAATTGTAGCTTATTTTTAAGTAATTTAGCATAGAGTTGCTACTGTAGTATACAAATATCATTTCAAGAAAATGGTGGGGTGCGGGGTAAAAAAAGGCATCGGTTAATAGCTGTTGACTAGTACTGTAGCATGCGGCAGCAATTAAGGTATACCAGAAATCCATTCATACTTTTATCCACTTTTATCTTCTTTTTACCACAGTTCTTTATCCACTAATCTGCGCCTCTAACATTCGTGTGATCGTATATTCAGTCCACGACTACTTCCAACATCAACATCCACTACAAGCCTTCAAATACCCACCCACCCAAAACAAAAGTCATCTCATACCATCTCATCCACCAACCCATACCTACCTACTATCCACTTTATCCACTATCCACTTTAACCACTTCTACCATCCACTTCCATCAAACATATTTCAGAAAAGAGGAGGTTGGGGATTTACTTTTCTTTTTTTCTCTACTTGTAACAGGGGAAGGACTGCGTGCACTACTGCGTGGGGGTAAAATAGTGAACAGGGGGTATTTATCCGACCAATTGTGAGGTTTGTCCGAAGAGAGGCATGTTTTGTTGCATGTCGCGGGGGAGGTTGTGGTTGCTGAGCTACTAATACTCTATGGTGTTTTTTCGTGCTATGATGGTGGTGGTGGGTAAGCTTTCGAAAGAGGGATGGGTGTTTTTGTATTGATTTGAGTGTGGTGGAAGTTGTGCTGCGAGAATAAAATAAGTGGTGTTTGAACGACCTGGAGAAGAATACGTGTCGAGTTTTGATAGAAAGTTTATTTGATTTGGTGTAGTCGAGGAAATTCTTCTGGGCAAAGTGAGGATGGGATGTAGGGAAAAAATGTGTTATATCAAAGGGAACTATGAAGTTATGTTATATATATTCGTTACATTCATAAAAGCGAGGGAGAAGAAATAAGCTACTCGAAAAACTCCCCTTTTCCCCAACGAACCCATCCTATAAACAACCTCATCCCCACAAAAACACCGGGTATAAACTCCTACAAGTCGGAAAAGGAAGAGAATCTACCACCAATCCCCATGGTCGTGCATAGCAGCAGCAACCTTGACGAATCCCGCAATGTTACTACCAGCAACCAAAGAAGGATACTCGTCCTCCCCACCCTTGACGTACTGCTTCGCAGTCTCAAGTCCATTCTTGAATGCAGCCTCCATGATGCCCTTGAGCTTCTCATCAACCTCCTCCGAGGTCCAGCTCAATCTTTGAGAGTTCTGAGCCATTTCCAACCCGGAAACTGCGACACCTCCTGCGTTGGCTGCCTTACCTGGTGCATACCAGATGGCCTCCTTCTTGTTGGATTTGCGGTGCGCCTCGAAGACGTCGATGGCGGCTTGGGTACAACCCATGTTTGAGCCCTCAGCGATATAGCGAGCACCAGAGGCAACGAGGGCCTCGGCCTCCTCCTTGGAGACTTCGTTTTGGGTGGCACAAGGGAGGGCGACGTCGACCTTGACGTGGGTCCATGGACGGGCTCCATCGACGTACTTGTGTTTACCTTTGAACTCAGTGAGTGCCTGTCGCTTAACCTTCAAGGTGGCGATGGCGGAGATGTCCTCGGGTGTGATTGGGGACTCGGCAGATGCGATGAGAGCACCCTTTGAGTCGGAAAGGGAGACAACAGTAGCGCCAAGCTCGATGGCCTTGAGTGCTGCGTATTGAGCGACGTTACCAGATCCAGAGATGGCAACGGTCTTTCCCTTGAAGGAACCTTGACCGGCGTATTCGATCATGTGGTTGACATACTGGTGTTTCGTGTTAGCCACATTTTACGTTTTTGTAAGAGGAGAAAAGGGATTACGAACGTAGACGAGACCGAATCCAGTAGCCTCTGGTCGGATGAGAGATCCTCCCCAGGTTCCTCCCTTTCCGGTGAGAACACCCTCCCACTTCTTGGTCTCCGCCTTGTAGGCTCCAAATAACCATCCGATTTCACGACCAGAGACACCGATATCTCCAGCTGGAACGTCGGTATCGGCACCAATGTGTTTGCTCAACTCTCTCATGAAGGAAACGCAGAACTTTCGGATCTCATTATCAGATTTGCCCTTTGGATCGAAATCTGCTCCTCCCTTACCACCACCAATGTTCACTAATTCCAATCATCAATTTCCCGCCGTTATCAAGTATATCACGTGGAGAACTCACAGCCGGTAAGAGCATTCTTGAAGATCTGCTCGAAACCCAAGAACTTCAAGATTGAGAGGTTGACGGTTGGGTGGAATCGGAGACCACCCTTGTATGGGCCGAGAGCAGAGTTGAATTGAACTCTGTATCCGCGGTTGACTTGGGTTTGGAGTTTGTCGTCTTCCCAGACGACTCGGAATTGGATGATTCGCTCGGGGATGGAGACGACCTTGAGGGCGGTCTTGTATTCGGGGTGTTGTTCGAAGAGGGAGGAGTTTTCGAGGGTGGACACGAGCTCTGTTTGGATTGTGTTAGTTTGGGAGCTTGGTAAATTCCAAGCAGTCGGATTATGCCAGCTGAGATGAGAAGATAGCAACCACAAGAAACTGTTTTTATATAGATTGATACAGCCTCATCGTTTTGCCCACTTGGATCAAATTTCTGGTATTGTGCAAGCCCGAGGCAAACTAAACATTGCCATCGAGAAGCCAGGAAGAAGCAAGCGACAGAAAAAGAGACGAATTGTGTTCTCCTGAAACAATGTCCTCTCCAGTGAACTCAATCAAAACAATGCAACGAAATCTATCTTACCAGTGTAAGCCTGCTCGAACTCTGGCTCAGATGGAAGGTTGGACATGATTACGGAATTGGGTATAAAAATGGAGAGTTCGTAGGGAAAGAAAGTCAAGATTCAGAGGTTGGAGATAGATGAGAGAAAAAGAACCAAACCTACCTTGGGGAAGGCTCAGCTTTTATGTGTAGTGTGATGGTGGGGGAGCTGGAGCTGGGAGCTTTGGTTGAAGCTAGGTTGATAGACCTAGGCTCAATATCCAACCAGTCAACACAAGCCGTTCACGGCCACTTGGCATGTGTGCATGAGGAGATGCAAAAAAAAGAAAAGCAGTGACTGATAGAAGGCTCGTAACCATGGGGA
Organism: Hymenoscyphus scutula; assembly: GCA_001399465.1. Taxonomy (NCBI): domain Eukaryota; kingdom Fungi; phylum Ascomycota; class Leotiomycetes; order Helotiales; family Helotiaceae; genus Hymenoscyphus; species Hymenoscyphus scutula. The sequence goes on from LKTO01000201.1 coordinate 42,531, forward strand.
GGTCTGTATCAGCCAGTCACTGGTTTGCTCTCCAAAAATCGGCCATTGTAGACGCGGGTGGAAGTGGAATGACGTGCCATTTCGCATCGCCGTGATCGGAAATCGAGGGGTTTCGTGGGGCTGGAGGAGAGTCCTTTAGTATACTCTAGTACAGTACACGGTGACCTTGGGGGACCATGATGGATCACTGTAGCGTAGAGTACCAGTAGCTTGGGGATGGCCATCTATTGCTCACCATGGGAAAGGCTGAGGGGAAGCCGGACCTGGAGATAGATGTTAGGACAATTTTCATGCAGCTTGCATCTGTAGTTGATAAAAGACCAATGTCAACCATCTTATCGTCACCTTCTCATTCGTCAATGCAATAGCGCCTGTAAAGTGGCGTCGAAAGAAAAACGGGACAGCCAGGGTGTATCGGATACAGCGCCCCCCTCGGTTCCATTGCTGTGGTGTTGTTGGAGAAGAGAAGGGGAGGCGAGCCAGGATTAACGAAGGAACCACCCCTTTCAACATTTTCAATTCCCCAACACATGCTTTATATAGGGTCCTTAACGGGACAATTAACAATCTTCCAGGGACTGTTTCCATGCAAACAATTCTCCAGAAGTCAAAATATAAACTAAGAGTGTCTCTCAATTCCTGGGCGCATCGTAGCCTGCGGTAGTGCTACTGTAGCCTCCTGCACCCTCACCCCGCGGAAGCCCTCCACCAAAATATTTACAAGGGGCAACAGACCACCACCCACGTCGGAAAAAGCTCGTCTACCTCCGTGTCTGCCCCTCCATGTCCCTTTGCATTTTTCTCCACGATGAACGCGACTCCCGCAAGCAACATCAGTTTCCATTGAAAATATTTTCATGGGGCAGGAAAATCGCTCAAACCCAAACAGGAAATGGAGGACGCGCGAAGGTGGAGGAAAAATAACACTCGCATGTCTCCGTGCAACCTCGCCCGATTTAGGACCTTGTCCAATCCCATCCACCGGTGTCGGACCTGTCTGGTGGGACGAGGCCAGACTGAAAAATCTGAAAAGGATGTCAGCCTTGTCTGGACTCCGATTTGTATAACTCATTCGTATTACCCTTCTGGGCCCGAGATGGACTTTTCGGTCTCTCCGGTTCTTTCCGTGAAGATGTACAGATGATGTGAAAAGATTATTGTCGTTCAATGTTGAGACGTGTTCTTGCGAAATTGTGAGGTGGGGGTTTTTTTTGCTTTTGTTTACTTTGGTGTGAACGAATATCATCCCCTCAGAGACCAAAAAGCAGCAGACCTATCCCAGGTCCAAGTTTGTCTTCTCTCTCTCTCTCTCTCTCTCTCTCTCTCTCTCTCTCTATCTCTCCCTCTTCTTCTTCATTCCTCTCTATAAGTTTGCTGTTTCGGCGTATTGTGGAAGGTGTACAATCCATCGAATATCTTATAGTAATTATATCCTTCTCAAATTTCGTTCTCGTTGAGCCTATTTTAATCGTACTTTCAGATGGAATATACAAATGTTTTCCACCCAAAGGGGGCTGAATTGTCCCGCGCCTTGAAAAATTTTGACCTGATTAGAAGGCACTAATATCTCTACACAAAATTTGTACCACTAAAAGGGCTGACTTCCAACTATCCTGTAAACAACGAAATTTGGAATGCTTCTTAAATATTTTTTTACCTGCTCTACTACTGGTACTAGCACTGGCACTACTCCTCCCAAAGTCGAGGTCACTAATAGTCACTGCAAGCGATCGTCTACAGTCATTAAATTATACATACCACGAGCCAAACAGTAAGTATTGAAAAAGTGCGGTGTTTAATTCAAAATGTGCCAAGCCTCTGAAAAAGGGTGGGTTCTGGGATGTGTGATATCTTATAATCGTTCGGCTCCCTCTTGGGCCTTTAAGGTGAGGGTCAGAAATTCAAGTTTCTCAGTAATGCGAGGTTTTTGATTTTCACTTAAACTTTATATATTGAAAAATGCAGAAAACTCTTAATTAAATTCTTCGATTTTTCCTAAAACTTTAAAATTAGCTATATTCTATTTTGAAAAGCAAGAACTAAAAATTCATATATATCTTATAGTACTGAAAACTTATTACCCTTGTCGTTGATTATAATTGCCATGAGTTATTCCTTTATATAAAATGCGATTTCGTGGTTTTTTTGTACAAAAAAAGGGTAAGTGTATTACTGAGAAACTTGTATTACTGACCCTCACCCAAAAAACAAGCTTATTAGTTAACCCGAGCGATTAGTTCTCACTGTAATTAGGAGATATATACAGAAATTATTGTCCTTACAAAAAATGAACGCAAAAAGCAAGGAAGAAGGGAGCCTCAAAAAGGACAAACAAAAAGTAAAAATCAAGCCCCGCACTCTTTTGTGTAGTGTTTCAGTATTTAGACCCTTAATTCCTCTCTCCTCCTCGGCATTTGCTGATACGCTCTTGAATATGGCTGAATGACGTTGCAAAATCAAGTGGAGATCCTTGACGACCCAGGGAGACACTTCTAAAAATGAGTAATAACCCGGATATGTTTTGGCTCAATTATCTGATAGTAGAACAATTGTTAATTATTGGGATGCACTCTTTTTTGGCACTAGATAGTTGTGTTTAGTAAACTACTTAGCTAGTTGATCGGATGCGGGAAGGTTTAGCTTAAAAATGGATTTCTCGGTGAACGTTTTACCGGTGTCTATTTGCAAATTGCAATAGTCGCCGTATTTCTTAGTGAAAGTGACAGGTGTGCTGGGGGTGGGATTGAAAAAGAGAGGTTAGAAAAGTGAATTAATTGTCATCTGAAAGGACAAGAGCGGGATAATTTACTTTTTGGTGAGGATAATAGAGGCTGGCCTTTTTTATAATCTCATCATTTTCAAGGTGTGAGCCAAAAACTATGTTATAATTATCTCGTTATAAACAACTCCCCTGTTTGGGGGAGAATAATTGAAATTCTCTATTACTCGGTGTGTGGGCTAAACGCCGAAAAGGTTGTATGAAAGTCAGGCAACTTCATCAAGGAGAAGAGAAATCCCGAAAAGACAGTCGAAGCTGCTACCTCGAGATACAAATTAGAAAAATTCAATGTCCTACAGCAGAGAGCATTAACTCTCCAAAGCCTTGAGAGAGCGCAAAAAGAAATGTTAGAAAGAGTAGAGCAAATATCAAGGTTAAAAGATAGTACTAATATAGATGAATTTATGTGTCTACTCATTGACTCCTTCTCTTTTCCTATGATTCCTTCACCGTGCCATAGGTCAGGGGTTTAATTCCCACTGAATGCCCGTTGGAGTGTATTGGATGCGAAGAGGCCCGAAATGCCCTGTGAAGGAGGAATTTCCCACCCTGAGGTTGCAGCTATCAACACCTTCTTCCAGTAGTCGATGAAGGTCGAGATTAACTTCTTCAAACAACGCTCCTCTTGCTAGAAGTAAATTCACCATATCAAAAGCAGTACTGATCCAAATGTTGTAACTCCACTCATGTGCAATTAACCCTCCCCCATTCAGCTCAGGTTCCATCCGACATTCTGCCTGTTGCACAGCCTGCTCCGCATTCGGTGGACCGGATTGTGAGGGTCGGAAATCCTTTTTGTACTGAAGCAACGACACAATATCCTTCGTCTTCCTTCCCACAACTGCACGCTTTAGAATTTTTTGAAACAAATTTTGAAGGGTGCTACAGAAATGCAAGCCAGTGTTCTCAAAACTTTCGTCAAGCAGGAATTTAAAATAAATCAGCCCCCCTTTAAGATTTATATCTGCTTTATTGTCGAGAAGTACCTGCACGGCAGAAAAGCGACCCGCCAATGCTGCTAAAGAAAGTGCCGAGTCAAACTTGCTAATATAATTGATATCGACTGAAAAGTGTGTCAAATAAGCTTGTAAAAGGTTTCCTGTACCTAGGAACGACAGCAAATGCAAAAGCTGTGCGTTACCTAATACCTCGTTTGCAATTCCCACTCATGTATGATAGGCTCTCCAGGTTTCCATCCAAGTCTTGTCCCAGTGTGTATTGAATATACGGGAAAAGACCTTTGGCTCATGTAGCTTCAGTAGGAGCGGAGCCTGGGTAACACCTTCAGCTTCTGCCTTCTCAGCATGTTTAAGAAGGAAATCAGCAGCGTAATGAAAAAGTTGGAGTATCACCAGCACCTTACGCGAAGATGATTCATAATGTGCCACAATGTGATATGAAATGGAGGCTAGAGTTTGATGACCTCTCCCGACAACCGCTGGCGCGGGTATGTCAAGTGTCGGATCCAGTTTCGCTAGTCTTTGTTCCCTTGTCAGGAAATCAACCACTTACTGATGTATAAACTGAACCCGAAGTCCACTTTCATCTATTTCAACAAGCCCTTTGGAGGCATGGTTGATGAATCGCTGGATTGCATCATCACTAGCAGGAGAGTTGTCCCACGACTTGAGATTCCTTGGATCCAGCCCAGTCAATACAACCAGATAAACCCTTTCTGGACTCCATCCATAAGTCCCATCATGGAACAAAAGGCATTGGAATAACAATAGAGTTTTCTTTCTATCATCGTCTGAAGTGTCTTGTTCGAGGATCCGCGAAAACAACCCATCGAGACCACCCGGTATCTCGATCAGCTTTTCCCACATTGCCCAATCCTCGCCAGCCTTGAACAGGTTGTTCAGCATCTCAACAACCAGGACGACCCAGATAAATATATTATTCGCTCTCCGGTGAATTTCTTGAACGAGTCTCTCTTCGCGGGACATCAACCTCTGTTGAACATAAACGGCAATATCACCTTTGTGGCCACTCTGGTCCTGAACAACTAGCTGTATCTTCTTCCTCATGTCGATGTTGGGGTAATGCCGGCTAGACAGGCATATCATAAGATTTGATTGGCAACGGACGGCAGTCTCACTGAGGTTTTTTAGGAGCGAGATGATATCTTGAACTTCTGACTGTTCACATTCATCCAAGGCGTCGATGAGAATGATGGTATTTTTGCCCTGTGGAGTTTTGTAATCCAATAGTAAGATATCCCTCAAATCATTGAACTTCCAGTCCAACTGGGCATGTCGGCTCTTCTTCTGGTTAAATCTCCCTATAAATGAGAACTGAAAATTAGGATTTTGTTCAAGGAGCTGGACTATAAGGGACAGCAGGATTCTGAGAGGGCTCCGCTCCAACTTAACCCCACGGGCATTGAACCCGTAAAAACAGAGGACACAATTCTGGAATTCCTTCTGGCAGTAGAGAAATGTGTGTTTCATTATGGTTGATTTTCCAACTCCGGCGTGGCCTTTAATCCAAAGAACACCGTAGTGTTCTTCCAAATTCGTGCGGGATATCCATTCCTTGAACTCCGGGGTATCGAAAAACCAATTACAGGTGTCGTGAAGGGCCAATGCTATACTTTGTTGGCGAGCACCCATGAACTCGAAACTCAGTGAACGCAGGCACTCTATAAACTGTTAGAAAAACTCGGAGTTTGTAATCGGTACTCCGCTTAATTAAAATGGTTTTCTTATTGCAAGAACCAACTTGGGCGAACCTTTAAGACGAGGTGTCCATTATCATCCTAAGTTTTTCAATCCAATAGATGGACTTCCGATTTCAAATAGCGATTTGAGTTTTGGGCGGTGACACTTACGTTCCAAATCGTGTTCCGATAACTGAGCATGAGCTGTTTCTATATTCACGGAGGTTTCAGCGAGAGTTCAATGACCAGAAAATAAGTGAGCAAGGCTCTTTTCATTCGTAGCATCAAACGGAATTATGAAGAACATCCAAAGTGCAACTGGATCTAGGCCAACATACCAGCAGATGGGGTAACTCCAGCATTGATGGTTAGGAGAAGTGCCTTTGCGAACGCGGCAGCATTTCCAGCAGCCACGTATTGCCAAGCATCTTTCTTGTGAGATTCTGCGTAGTCTGATATCCCACGAATCACTAGACATCGGCTATTGACATTCACACCAACAGCTTCCATCTCCATACAGCGTACTCCGTTGCACTTCTGACTGATTTGATCTCTTAGCTTCCTGTCTTTGATTACTGCACCACCACTTGCAATAGTGCTGAAATGGAACTGAAATGATTTTCCGGGCCGAGCTTCATTACGACTTGGTCTTTTGACCAAATACTCAGTGCTGCATTCCTTGCAATGGGAGTTGTTCTCGCCAACGTGCTTATAGGCGGCTTCGTAAAGTTTGTCTTGAGCCGGACCCGGGATTGAGAATTTCCTATTTCTGTGTTGTAATGCCGATATATAGTCCTCAAAGCTGACCTCCCCTACTTCGTAATCAGACTCAAGTTTCCCCCGCCCACGGCTTGGAGGAAGGCACGACAGAAGGAAGGTACGAAGGAGAACCTGGGTGGAGCAAGGAGTTCCCAATATTCGGAGAAGGCCGATTAACTTCGAAAGCTCTCCTCTTGAAGCTGAAGTGCAGGTCTGGTGGTGTGAGAGTTTATCAAAATCTAAGGAAATCTTCTGTATTTGCCCGGCGTAAAGGGAAGAAACGACGAGACTGGTCATCGGCTTCACCGTTGTCTCATGATTTCCCTTCATTGATACACTTTCCGAAAGACCTAGTAATAATACTCATGAGGTCGTTTCCAGCCCAAAAACCGACGAAGAAAAAGACCTACATACCACGAGAATTAGCCTTCCATCCTTCTCTATTGTGGAGAGATAGAAGTCTACAAACCGTGGAGTTTATGGCACCAATATAAGGTGAAGAGGATAAGCCATATGCCCGAGAGATATTTAGGCCAGGGGTCGCGCTCTTTAGGGAGGTAAAACCAAATGATGGAGAGGAGGCTGGAAGTATCCGGTGCCTCTCGAGCCTTGACCCATGTCAGCAACGGGTCGATGATACATATGCAGGTATCATTTATCGTTACTTTGCTGAGGTCGAGTTCGAAATTTACCATTCTGGGCTCTGGATTTTTTTCGTTTTAGAATTAGGGGAAGAGTGAGGGGTGGGTTGGTAATTAAGGTGAGAAGGTATTTATAAGGTCTATTTTTTGTACTAGCTAACTTAGTACTCACGACCTACCTTACTAACTCACTTACAACGTCCTAGTCATACACAAGTACTAAATAAGTCATTACATCACTCTAGTAAAATTAAACATTAAAAAAAGCAAATCTTAACGACCTAGATCTTTACTCCCTCATTAGTTTACTTCTCCCCTAAGTAAACATGAAGCTATTTCAAATCTCAAATTCCAACCCTGATTTCCCAACAAGAAAAAACAAGAAAACAAGAAAACCAAGAAAACAACCGCAGCCAACTTCTCGCGATGCGAAACCAGGTCATCATGAATAGGTCATCCCGGATAGCAACCCTAAGCCTAAGAGTAAAAGGCCCAGCTGGACTCCTAGTGGACAAAATATAGCAGTAACTAGTAAATAGTAAATACTACACTCCTACCTACCTATTACACTTACATTCCACGTATGTTCCACTCTTTCCAATAAAAAATTTAAAAAAAAGGGAAATTAGCCACACCAATCACCAAGGAAAATCCTGACAATTGATCAAACTACTAATAATATCCAACAATACGTCCCCAGAAGGGCAGGTGCTATCTACCACCTCATTCACACCCAAAAAAAGATTCAAAAATTCAAAATACCTTTCAAATTCAATATTCAATAACGAAACAACCCCCCCATAAAACCCAGAGATACCAGCCACCACATACAAAAAAAACCCTCCCTAACACAACACCACAAACCCCCCACGCCCTCACACCCTCTCCCCTATTCCTCACACAGCCCCTCCTTCCTCCCTCCTTCTCACCTTCACCCATCAATTCCCATACAGAGTACCGAACATAATAGTAACTTAAAACCCCCAGTACAGAGAACCCCATTTTGAGGTTAAACCACAGAGAAGAAAACGTCCATGACTGGACTTCATCCACTTCATCCTCTCCCAAATTGGGAATCACCGCGGTCTCCATAGTCTGTTGAGGCAAAAAAGCACATATACGCGAATCACTCCCTACCTTATCTACAGTTTGCGAATGAAAATGAAGTTGGTACATGACTGCAGCGTAAGACGGGTCACAGAAGGGTCGGAGGAGTCCGTAGAGAATACCAGCACACACAGACATGTACATCAGTTCTCGGTGAATGGAATATATAGATGAGCTCTTGAATTCAAGACCAGCACAGAAGCTATAACTTATTGCCCAAACCGAATACTGTGAAAATATCGTCAAGAGCATCTGCAAGAACAACACCTCATTAGTCACATTCAGAATCACGCACCTCAGAAAATAATAGTAATAGAAACAAAAGTAAATTATCGAGATTCTCAAGCAGCAAAAAAAAGAAGAGAGAAGGAAGAAAAGCTGCCATGCCCAAACCCCCACGCAATGAGGACAAACAAAACGAACGAAGGATCGATAGGTTTTATTTTGGATTGAGCTACACAGACAAAGCAACATTCCATCGAGCAGCCATCTCGGGACATCGTAATCTCATATACACACAAAAAATGCCACCCTTGTTATAAACCAAACGCACCACCGCCGCCAGATCGAACCCAGCAAACCAGCCCGATACCCACCACAAATGCCCTTTCCTTGCGCAGCAGCAGTTGTAGATTTTCGCTCGGGTTTCGTTGGTTGCTAATTGAGAAAATTCGTTGTGTTGGTTCGTCTCGCGATTCTTTAGTCGTTTCGTTGGTCGTACTCGTTGGCGAAGAAAAAAGGAAAGATTTTGTGTACACTCGGGATACTTCATTCGCGGGAAGGCGTCAACGTAACGTAAACGCGCAATTAGGTATGTTGATGAAAAGGCGATCGAGATCGAGATCGAGTTTGGAGAATTCGTAAAGTTGGTACGGGAGGGTTCGAGCGCGTTGGCGATACCTGTTTTCGTAGAACTCGAGAGGAAATCGCGAAATCATTTATCTGCGTCCGAACCTGCTATACACAAAAAAATTCGTAATTGTTCATTTTATCTCACTTCTTCTTCCTCGGAGGAGTGATGGGTCTGCTGGCACCAAGACCACCGTAAACGTACTTTTGTTTCTTCTCCGCTGGTTTCAGAATCTAAAAGGGTAAAGGTTAGAATTTGGCAAGGTGGGGGAATATATATACACGGAGAAACTAACCTGGAATGAACATAACAAACTCTCATCAACACTCATCATTGCTCCTGCATTGTCAAACTCGCCACAGTAATTGGGTGCGCTGAAGAGGGTAACCAATTGTCGTTTGGAGAAGAATTCGTAGCCATCTTCGACGACTTGATGTGCTCGGCAGATCAAATCCATGTCGTGCTTTTGCAGGAACCGAGAGACTACATCAGGGCCGAATGTAAAGGACACACCACGATCATTTTCACTCCAGCCGGTGATATCCTTATCGGGATCAGACCAGAGGAGATCGCACAACAAACCACAGTCAGGAATCTAATTTGATTAGCAAGAGCTCACGCCCTCTCCCCTCACACCAACGCCCGAGTAACATGAGTATGGACTTACATCAGTTGGTCGCATGACACGGCGAATCTGCTCCATCGAGTTCAAGTCAGGACTCAACCCTCCGTGCATTGTGAAAATCTTCTCATCAATGATTGCCGCGATTGGCAAGCAGTTGAAACAGTCTGTAAACGTCTTCCAAAGCTTAATGTTGTATCTTCTCTTGCACTCATCGTAGAATCCATAGATACGGTTGATTGAGGCGCACTCGTGGTTTCCACGCAAGATGAAGAAATTTTCTGGGTATTTGATCTTGTAGGCGAGGAGGAGGCAGATGGTCTCGAGAGATTGCTTTCCACGATCAACGTAATCCCCAAGGAAAAGGTAGTTGGCCTCTGGAGGGAATCCACCGTACTCGAAGAGACGGAGGAGATCATAGTATTGGCCGTGAATGTCACCACAAATCTGTAGGCACGCGACCAGGTCAGCATGCGTTCTTAAGGGCAGGCATCTGCTCAAAGTGGTCAGTAATGCGAGGTCAGGCTGCTTACTTTAATGGGCGCCTCGAGCTCTAGTAGAATGGGCTGCGAGATAAAGATTTCTCGAGCCTTGGTGCATAGATAACGGATCTCGGCCTCCAAAAGCTGGACTTGTTTGCCTGGACGGCTTCCGCGAACTTCCAATAGTCTATCGATGATGGAATCGAGGTCTACATCATTTTGGTCCGCCATGGCTGGGTGGGGAAAAAGTTGACGGGGTTGAGAGGAGGCGGTTCGCAAATTATGAGGGAGGGGTTTTATCCGACAGCTCCGTGAATGAATTCGCTGTTAGGAGGACTGTGATTCACTTCTGGGCCTGAAAACGCGTGGGAAGTTAGTCATGGTGCCCTGGATTAGGTATCTGGCATGTTTGGTGGGAGAGGAGGAGAAGGAGAATGGGTGCGCGAAGGCCCCTCTTGCCCTCCATCATCCCACGCAGGATGGATGCGCTCTGAAGAAACTTACAGCGAAGTGAAATCGGCCTCTGTGGGCTGTCTGCAGAAACCCGCGTCGCACTGGAGTTTGCTGAAATGGGGCCGCCTCTGTTGTTGTCGAACCTGAAGAAAAACGAGCGGCGGAAAGGCAGGGATCACCGTTGGGTCAGAGAGACCGTGTGGTGTGTCTCGTCGTTGGTGCCGTTGGCAACGATCGGAAGCGTTCGCTGGGGGAAAAGCACGTGTGATGGAGAAGATTCGTGGAGGGTGGTGGTACTGAGGCTCGAGAAAGTCTTTCGTAGATTTTGGGTTGATTTTGCGTTGGGAGCAGGACAAGCGCGGTTTTGCGTTTCCGCTTTGGAAGCGTGCCGTAGGTAGTGAGGTAGGGTAGGGTAGGGTAGGCGGTGGTTACTCGATTTTTTTCGCCGCGTCGAGACAATGCAGACAGGTACTGACTGCAATACAATACTCGCCTGGGTAGAGGAGTGTCAGGAGATGACACTGGGTGAGGAATCGAGGTTGGTGTTGTGGTAGCCAAAAGGGGTGTCCTTTTTTTCGTCTTGGGGATTGCTCAAAGGCCAGAAAGGTTGGGGGGTGCGGAGCTGGGCTGCTGCTGCTGTTGCTGCTCAACAAGGCGAGGAATGCAAATCCGACGAGAATGTCAGAGGAGGTTTTTCCTAGAGGGTCAATAAATGACACAGCACAGATACAGAGTCGTCGAGGATTTCAAGAAGTCAAGAGGCAGAGGAATCTGTCTTCGTCGTCGTCTTTTCGTCGTTGTCGAGGAGAAGAGGTGATGTTCCAGGTTGCAGGCGCAGCAGGAGCAACTGCAACCCCCCTCGCTCCCCCTTCGAAAAGGCGACCGATTTCAAGGCCAGGCTTACGAACCTTGGGGCGGCACCCCATTGGAAGACTCCCGACAAGACCCAAATAAGCGCCAGAACAGCTATTTTCATCCCTTTTCGGCACGCTACTCAAGCCTCAGCATTGAACTAAGATAAGTAACCTCTCTTAACCTCCTTTCCTGCATCTACAATGCATTCAGCCATTGATCGACTGATGCCACCAAAATATTGCCTCAAGCGAATCTTGAATCGCGACTGGAGACTCTACAAATTTGTCTCCACAAAATAACCGCAAATTCTCCGCAACAACACAAGGCCATCTGCACAACACCTTTCTAGCGTATTTAGTTACTTTCTCTCCGAAGAATCTGCTCGATAATTAATCGAGTGCAGTGGACGAAGTCCCTTGTTTCACTAATGTTTACTTCGTAAAAAGAGGCTGCAGTGTTGGTCCAAGACAACAACTGAAGATGGATGCAACAAATAGCAATCAACAAGTCTTCTACTAAAATGTGTAAATTGAATCCCTCGACCCAGTCTCACAGTTTAATTATTGTCAAGCTGAACTGTTTGCATTATGTTACCGGGATCAGGTCATCCTCAATTTCCTCCTTCCGATGAGCTGAAATAGTCAAGGCAGCAAGGTCACTTCTAACCTTGAGCAAGATACGAATGTAAGATACGAGTGCTCGTTCTTTTATTATCTCTTTTGGATTCAAGATATTTATTATTCAATCATTATATTAGAACAAAGACTAAAACTAAAATCACGAGGTGACACAATAGTACGTCATTTAGTTACTTTCTTCCTAGGTAATTACCATAGTAAGTGTATTTCCCAAGGGCGCGGTACTCAATCTACTATCTTCATAGCGTTGAAGCACAGGGATAGGACAAGAAATTCTAGTTCTGTGATATTTAATTTCCATAGATATATTTATATGTTTCTACACCCCTCTCCACAAAATGAGGAATCGGTAACTGACTTTCCTATTAGAAAATCGTTCCTAGAAAGTCCCTTCTTCAATGTCCCAAATCTAAGAAAAAGTTAACTCTCCTATCTATATACATTCACTCTATAAAACTACTCGCTCATAGCTTATAACTGTAACCTAGAACCCTCGCTTCCTAGCACCTATAATTCACTAACTCCTCTACTATTATATTATTCTTCAATACTCGTACCCGCTTCTACCCGAAATATTTACTATTTACATAAGTAATAACAAACTTATATAGAGTAAAAACGTTAATTAACTCTTTATTATAAATTCTCTCTAATATCTTCAGTAATAAATAAAGGCTATGAAACGTTGTTTTTCTGATTTTCTTTCTTTCTTTTTTAAACTAGTGTAAGTGATGAATATAATACTTAGCTTCCTTAATATTCTATTATATATCTTACTCAATTTAATCTAATTACTCTACTAACTTAAACTAAACAAAGCTATTTTTCTCTATGACTATAAAAATAAAAATAAAAATAAAGAGATAAAGTATTATTAATAATATAAATTCATTCGAAATACTATTTATAACCACTCTCTATCTACTATAAGGTAGGTTATAAATAAGTAATAAATCTAAGACTACATTCTTCATGAAAAATATTCAGGAAGATATATAATTTATATTATATTAATAAAAACCTTACTATATCAACTCCTTACGATTCCTTCGATGCTCTATAAATATTATTCTATAAAACTACTAACTACTTAAGCCTATCATTCTTAAACTCACTTATCTTACCACTAAGGAAGGTAATCTTTTATACCTCTTGATATATTATAAATCCTATAATTTAGAATAGTATAGTAGTAGTTAAAACTAAGTTAAAAGAGCCTTACTATATAAACGACCCTACATCCCACTCTTATCCTTATCCCTATCCCTATTTTTATAACCCCTAACCAAGTATATTAACTAGGTAACTAAAAAAATAAACCACTTCCCTTCAAAACCCCAGTCCAAAATTACTACACCTTTTTCACAACCCCCTTCGCAAAAAATCCATAAAAATAAACACCATTCCATCTCTTCATACATCTCATCCCGCTCTGCCCTCCTCCCCCCTCTACCTCAAAGTGTAAACCTCAAAGTGTAAACCTCAAAATGTAAACCTTCAACCCTTCAAATCTCTCTCTCTCTCTCTTTCCCTCTCTCTATCTCAAAAAAAATAATATATATATCCCTATGCACATGAAAAAAAAGGTCAACAAAGAACCACACAAAAACCCCCCTCTCCATCTATCTCCTCACCTCCTCACCACCTCCTCCTCACCTCACCATCTCATATCCTCATCTCCATCTCCTCACCTCCTCATCTCACCTCACCTCCTCCTCATCTATCTCCTCACCCCTCATCCCATCAAAACAAAGAACCCCTCCCAGAAACTCCTATACCCAACAACCAATAAACAAACACCTACCCACACCCATCTCTATCTCCCCCCCCCCCCGCCGTCCTAATCACTCCATCCACTTTCTCAAAATCTTCACTTGAATTCTTTACTTAAACTCTACACTTAAAAATCTTCTTTCATCTTCACAAAATTTACCCCTAGATCCAGACAACAAGACATATGATAACCCCCATCCAGCTGTATAGCCAAACGGAAATTTGGAAAAAATCTACTTACCTTACCTACCAACTTCCCCATCCAAAAAGAAAACATCAATCAATCAATACGAAAGGAAGGCTCGTCACACACTCACAACCTCCCCCCTCTCCCCAAAACATCACCAAAATCACCAAAGTCACAGATTCTCACTAAAAGCCACTAAAAACCACACATCTCGTTCTCAATTCTTCATTCTTAATTCTTCATTTTCATTATCCTCGCCCCCTAAATAAAAAGAATTCCCCACCCAAGGACCAGTCAACCAATCCACCAACCAACCAAGCAACCAACCCCTCGCTCGCTGATGCAGTACAAGCAAAAAATGAAAAGATGCTGATCATTCGTTAGGTTAGACAAAAAAACAAAAAAAACAAACGCCTCCACCCCTAACCAATTTCCCACAATCGCGGGAAAAGAAAGAGAAAAAATGGAAAAAACCCCAATCCCCTTATTTTACAACGAGACTTCTTGTTCCTTTCCTTTCCTCTCCTTCCAGCTCACATCCACCTCTCCGTCACTTCTTCATCCCTCTCTCGTTGCACCAGAAAAATAATGGAAACTCTTCTAAAACCTCACTGACATCTACAAGACGCATGAAAGAAAAGAAAAAAGATGGAGGAGAGAAGCCAACCGACCAGGCCCAAAAAAACGAGAAATTGCAAAAAAAGATGATGACCCTCCAAAACCTGTACGCTATGCATTGATGACTGAGACGAAGAAAGAAATGTAAGAACATGGGCGCGCCTAGAAAAGAGCAGATGTCGCAAATGCAGCAAAAACAGCCTTTTTTGGATGGGGAAAAAAAATTAAGGGATTTTCCAAAGGACGAGGGGTATCAAGAGAAATATTCGGCTCCCTCCACGCAACCCCCAACAACGACAATTGCGTAATCCCGTGAGGAGCCGACCACCACATAAACATTGCGGTGTCTATCATAAGCGCGTGGGATTTGGTGATGATTTGGTCTTTCAACCTAATCTTCGCCCACTGTGTACGGTTTGTTCGCTGTTGGCTCGAGGTATGTTGGGACTCGGCCGCATCACGTTCGCTGGACTAAAGTCTGCAGCCGTGAATCCCGTCGCTTGGGGATTCTTTTGTGTTTCCCATCCTTCCTCGCTCAACACACTGAGCCAGCCATTGCCCACCTCATTGCGCAATGCTTCCAACTTCTTTCGATACATCTCACCGCCAACCTTCCAATCTTGTGGATCTTTGGGTGTTTGTGATTTCACCGGAGGCTCATATGACTGGGTTTGTATTGGGGGCAATCGAGGGACGATCGAAGTATCTATACGTGGTACTTCAGGTTGACTTTGAACCTTGCGAGGCTCAGGAGGAGGGTAGGTAGGAATTGTTCTTGGTGATGGATCCGGGCTTGCATCATATCCCATGTCTGCAATTGGTGGAACCGGCGGAATCAGTGTTTCCTCTTCCAGGGAGAACCGAACTGCTTGCTGCTGCTTTATAGGTGAAGTATCCGAGTTTGACAAATCCACGATACGCCGTTTCGGTGTCCTACGCCGTCGTCCGGTGGAAGAATTATGTATCTCACTCGTGGCAGCAGCAGGCTGTGGGCGTTCCTTTCGCTGAACTGCAGGGTCATTTGTGAGGGGATAATCGATGATGGGTTTGTTGACATCAACAGAGGGGAGCCCGTAGTCGGGTGCTGGTCGTACAACAGGAACGTTTGCTCGCTCTGCCACTCGCTCAACCAATTGCCGTCTCTCACTGTATCCAGGGCTGTAGGTATCGATAAGAATATCTTCCGTGTAGCCTGGTGTTTTTCTGAACAGGTTGAAAATGGTGACACGGTAGTTGCTATGTGTCTTGACAAATGTGTTTCCAAGAACCCAAATTTCTCTGAGATCAGGGATGCCGGTTAGTCGTGCCAACTCGGTTGGGTCTGTCATCTTGTTATCCCTGAGATCTAGTCTTTCCAGAGGGTAAAGCCGTTCAATTCCGGCAATGGATATAAGTCGGTTAGATCGCAGATTTAGAGCCGAAATAGCAGGCAACGGGCATCTGGTCAGCGAATGCAGGGATTCGATCATGCAATTAGAAAGATTGAGAGCTCTCAGGGCCGTCAAAGAGGCCAAGCAATCGGGTATCTGGACAAACAGATTGGAAGATAGATCGAGAGAGTGGAGGGTATTGGCCAATGGGGCTAGACTTGCGGCAGAGATTGAAGTGAGCCCATTATCAGCGAGACTGAGATGTTTCAAAAACCTCCATTTCGAAGATGGTAAGATACCCATAGATAAAATGTTGGAGGAACTACCTCTTGGGTTGTTCCAGCTATCCGACATACTTGAGGCTGAACTGCCAGACCCGGATCGTTTGACCTTATATGAGCCTCTTAAGTGGCCATGGGCCGATCCCGTCCGTGAGCTTGTCGGCCGGATAGGTGAGTTGCTTCTTGGTCTCGCTTTGCCGGGGGACTTTGCTCCGTCGGACCCTGATCGCATAAGCTGGGTACTGCGGGAATCCATGTCATCTGTTATGTGGCTGCGCTGGTCAGGAGATCCAGGTGCAGAATTCGACTTCACTAATTCAGCATGAGGAATGGTTGGGCTGCGCTTGGGACTTGACGAGGTGGCCCAGGTTGTGGTGGGAGACATCTGCGCTTTGGAGGACCTTCGTCGTCTTTTGTCCATATCATCAAGCACAATGTTTATGAGCAAGTCTGCTGGGTCATCAATGGATGCACGCTTGATTGTCAAAGACCTCAATTGTTCTGCCAGTCGATCCCAGCCAAAGAATTGCCGAAAGTCGATATCGCTAATCTCCAATGCGCTGATATTCTTGAAGGCGTGTAATGGAACTGCCGAGTCGAATGGGAATTCCTCGAATCCTTCAATCAGCCGAGCTCGTCTGTCCGGCGCAAGTCGCAAGCAGGGGATCTTCGTAAATGCCGAATACAGGTATTTCAGGTCTGCTTCGATGGCTGCCTTTTGTTTCTCTGTTCGTGCAGCCGCACCCCCAGCTCCAAGACCAAAATTTGACCACAGACTGGACATGCCAGACATGACACTTCTGACACTTGACACCGAGTGTATCGAACCATTATCCGATCCACGCCCCTTGGGCCGTTGCGATTGTCCCAAAAAGGAGACATAATTTGCCGATGTTGATTCCGCGTGGAGGTTTTCTAACCGCACGTTCATAGGCCCAACAGTTATTCCCAGATCTTCGAATCGTGAGAGGAGGTAAAAGAGGTGGTGAGGTGTCAAGGCGAGCTTCGCGGGCTTTATGTTGTGCGAGGCAAATGTTAAATATGGGAGGGAGAGGGCGGCTGCGAGGGTACTCGAGGTCGAGGACGAGGAAGCCGACGAGGGAGTATTGGTGACGGTGGGAGACGGGGGGACAATCGAACCCCCTACCGCACCCGAGATACTTGGGGATGACCCATGTTTTGGTGTCTGTTGACGCCGTAATTGAAGGGCATTCGCGAGTGCCTTTTCGTGGGTCCGTACAAAGTGGGCGAGGTTCTATCGGAATCTGGTATCAGTATTTGTCTCACACAAGTTGCAACCTTCCCTGGTGACGACCAACCTTTATGAAGAACTGCCCATCCTCAGTGTCCATCATTGAGGATACATGTGGCCAACCTGTATATTTGAAGGAGAGTATGGAACCGGTCCGTGGATCGTGAAAACTTTACAAGTGGCTGAACGTTGCCTTGTATGTCGGAGTAAATCCTCGCGGCGTACAACTCGACGGAAGTGCAGAATGAGAAGCGGTCTGTAGGTCACACAACATGATAAGCGATTGCCATTTAATCAAAAAACATTAGTGGAGGTGTAAGCTGAATGGCGTTCTGGCTGCGCGAGGAAGCTGGAAGTGTACTCCGGTTCGACGGTCGAGGATTTCTGCCTCTTGGAGAAAAATGCAAAAAGTATTCGGGGGTTGATTGAGGGGTGTGGTTTAGATACTCGGGCAGCGGGTGCATGCATATGATACCGTCGATTCCGCTGATCTGTATCGAAAACACCGGTGTGAGGGGAAGAGGAAAATGCAAAGACATACCTTTCTCGTTCCAGTCGCTGATCTGCCTCTCCAATATATCCTCCTGTCACTGACAACCTGCAATACTCCTCCAACTCTCTTCTTTCTCTACACAAAAAGTCGTTGCTCGTGAAAGGTGCTCGGCACCGTAGCCTCCAGGCACTCGGTACACTGGAGGAAGAGGAAATCAAAGGCACTAGGATGGACGGATGAAGCAGTTAAAGGACGCCGACTGGGAGATTTGACTAGAGAATTCTGCCGCTTGTCGCGATGGGCAGTGGTGGGCCAATAGTGGAGAGGGAAGGGGTTTGGCGTCGAGTGTTTATGCAGGCGTATGCGAGTTGTTTGTCGAGCCAGCGTCTCGTTCGTCGAAGGACTTTGGTTGCGGCAACACCAGCGCTGCAAGGATCCCCACTCTTGCTGGGTTGGCTTGGATGATATTGAAGGGAAAAGAGCGGGCGGTCAAGGTTATCGCAGATTCGCAAGAAGGGTTTGGCCGGGGGGGGAGAAGGAAGTGCAGGAAGTTGCAGGAAGAGGTGCAGGAGGATGGGATGGTTTTTAGTGGTAAGAGGGTCGGCACACGAATTTTGGGAGGTTCGAAATGTTTGAGTGCAGGGTTGAAGATGGTAGAGGAGGACGGTGAGGAATGAGCTGGCATGAGATTGGTAGACTGCTGCTAGTACGGAGGTAGACTGCTATAGATGAACCGTGGAGGAGTAAAGCAGTAGGTAGGTAGGTAGGATTAGGAAGAAGCAAAGCAGAGCAAGATGTGCAGATTTGCAGATTTGCAGATTTGCAGATGTACGGAGTAGGTAGAGTAGACGCCAGTCAGTATGCGAGATGCAGGCAGCTGTGAGTAAGCTGCGAATGAGGAGAGGAGGAGGTAAGAGCTGGAAGTCGTGAGGCTGGCGGAACGGCCTTGACTAGGGATGAGTCTTTGCTTTGCGTGCGGTTGATGGTTGATGCAATTTCGGCCCATGAACCCTCGATACGCCACTTTTTTCTCGGTGCGCTTGCCTGACTTGTCTGTGCAAAGGGTTCAAAGAGTTCAAAGACGTGGATATTCGGGACGGAGAAGAAAGCCGGACAATCGTCTGCTGCAACAACAAATAAAAATGAGTGAGGGGGAAAGAAGGGTTCCTGTTCTCGTACGACGATCAAGATGTTCGTTTAGAAAAAGAAGAGAAGATACAGGAGAGATCGGAATTTCAAGTTGATCTCCGTACCGCCATAGCCGTCTCTCTCCTCAGCAAGTCACCAGCAAGTCATCAGATAACACAGCCTTGGCACTTCCCTCCTCCTTCCCTTCATCGCGGGGCAACTGGAGGGCAACTGGGCAACTGGGCAACTGGGCAACAAATCTGAACCCCTCGGGTAACCACCACCACACTAATCAACACCACTCAACACCACAACACCACAACACCACTCACCACCACCAAAACACCACCACAAGTCTTACAAACATTCTTCTCTCATCTCCCTCCAAAAGGTCATCAGACCAACATTAACCGCCCTCACGGCAATCCCTCACCCCCAAAAATACTCACATTCCAACATTCATTCACATAGCCGTCGCAGCTTCAAACCTCCCAACCAATGTTGACATCACGATCTTTCCCCCGCGGTGTTGTCGTTTCTGCCTCTGTTCTCGTGACGAAAACAACCCTCCTCACCTCCCAACCCCTACCCCTCCTCCCACCCAATCACCCACAATTTTTCAGGGTCCTGTGGCTTGCATCTCCCAACCCTCACTGGATGGAGCGCCTATTTCGACCCTGTCCCCGACGCCCACGCACGCACGCACAACCCAAAAAGGGGGCCACAGAAATGGTCGTCCGTACTGTACGTACGCACCCAAAAAAAATCACACATCTTTCCCACGCTTCGAGACATCCGTACTCCGTACAAGAACCGGAGGAAAGACCGCTGAAATGGATGGGGTGTGTGGTGTGGCACGAGGACTGTAACTGCCCTGCCCTCGTCTATGCTGACGAAGACATTAAGGTGTAGGGATTCCATCTTATCACACCACCTTAGGGGACCTATCATATGCAAGACATACATGAGATATTGCCGCCAAGCCCGGGGCGGTGTAGAATTTCTGTTTTTTTTATTACAATATCGTATGGATTCAGTTCCCTGTTTGCTTTCTCATAGGGTAGGGTGTGTCTTTTTATTCTTAGCACCCTACTTGTTCTGCATATGTTATGCTCTGCTCTTTCGCTTAAGCATCTTAGCATTATCACCTATCACCTACCTTTTCCCTGCATGGAGGGGTTGATGGAGGGGTCTTTTTCGATAGAATTTTTTTTTTTTTTGGTTTGGAAATGTGTATTGACACAATATCCTCTAAAAAGAACCCTCTGTCCAGAAACCCCACGTCAATCAATCATTCAACCAAAAAGATCAACATACAAACTCCCCTTTCACTCCTCGCTCCTCGCAACCCAAACCCACAAACAAACAACTCAAGTCGGTGAACATTTAAACTTTCCCTTACCAAGTTTCCCTCCCATCCTCCTCCCTCAATTCTCCAATCATCACCCCCACCCCACCAATCACCCATCTACCGCTCTTCACCTCCATTCATTTCACCCCTCCATAGCCACCCATTCATTTCACCCCTTCATAGGTATTAGTTCCCTCGACAGCCTCATCTTAATTCTTCCCACTCCACAGTTCTTAAAACTCCACTACTTTAAACACTCCACTACTAGGTAAGAACTATAGGTATGTACACTACGGTATAATGACGTCTTTCAATCCCCCCCCCACTTTTCTCCCGTGTCGTTGAGGCTGTAGCTGCTAATGAACAAATACCGAGTACCAAAAGTCCACACCCAATCAATTATCTCTTTTCCATATATACATCTCTAGCCTAGAACGAGAAAATGAAGATCTGCCTTTTTTCGGTGATTGGAAGTAGGACTAGGACGGGGACGCTAGAGATATATTTTTATCATCTGATCGGTAAAAAAAAAGTTGAGAAGAAAGAGCCATTTGGGAAAGTTGGAAGGGGGAAATAGTTGGAGGGAGGGAATAGTTGGTGGGAATCTCAAACTAGGTATATTTACCGTGGGGTAGTGTAGTGGGGAAGAAGCTTGATGGGCGGTACGGTGTGGCACGGTGAATGGATTGAGGAGTGTATATCGCTACTAGTTTTGGGAATTGAGTTTAGCCTATATACATATAATCCACGTTGAGCTGGAATTGGATTTTAAGATGTTAGAGCTTTCTAACGTGGGTTCCTGGGGTACCTGGAGTGCCTAGGAGTTGGTGGGTGGGAACGCCTATAGCTGTGGTTGATTTTTATTTAAAAGAAAAAGAAAGAAAAAATAGAGTTTAAAAAAAATTCTTTATTAGAGAAAGCATCATAAATCCCTAAATCTGAGAAAGAGTATACTTCTAAATTATCCATCACCACTCAACCCCATTCCCCATTCCCTATTCCCAATTCCCTAATACCAATCCCACCAATACCAAAATCACAAACCAATTCCCTCCCCAACTTCCTCCCCTCCACCCAACCAACCAACTGACTTGAAAACATCCGAAGAGCAATCCAAGCTTTTACCCTTAGCGCCCGAACCAAGACAAGCAAATCCGAACCAAGTCAAATCCGCACCTTAGAACCTGAAACATAAACTTAATATGCGCCTTAGCCGAGGTTATAAATCTTGATTTTACCATGTTACTTTGTACCTACGAGGAAATATCTAGGTCCCACTACGGACGAGTAAGTATTTGAATTCCTTACCGCCTTTGATCAACATTGGGGTGAAGATCACTTTAGTAGGGTAAGAAGAGGGTAACCGAGGAACCCTTTTTTTTTATTAAAAAAAAGCTTGTTAGCCTTATTTTTCTGAGAGAGAGGGAGGAGATGTTAGTTAGATTCATATTCTCTAGCCTGTTGTTCGATCCACTTTTCAAGTTGGGTTATTGTAGGTGTAGATTGTTGTTTTATAGGATATTTCGTAACTACCAGGGTAGAGATATTTAGTTGTATATATAGCTGATTAATACCTATCTAGTGTAAAGTGTTAGTATCTAAAATTTAACATCTTACTACCAGCCCAGAAGCACAACAGCCCGTCTTATATAAACTAGGAGTATGATCTTTTTGCCTTTTGTCTTGGATGTTATTTCTGGAGCTAGTAGGTACTTTGTGCTGTTAGAGTGAAAGGGTAGTTTTATTTCTGATACACGATATAAGTAGAAGTTAAGAGTGGGAGCGAGATATCTTTTGATATATATGTTGTTTTTACTCATTTTTGGGGGTGTATAGTTTTTGGGGCTGTTTTTCATATGTGGAACACTGTAGAGCGGCGAACACCATTTTCTCCCGTCTTACGTCTCACTTATAGATTGTCTCCATCTTACGAAAATTTGACCTGAAGTAATACATCTTCAACTCCCCCGCAAAAAACCTATATTTTCAAACTCATTACTCAACTCCCTCACTCAGCATCAGTAGGATCCCAATCCGTAACAAGATGCTCATCCAATCCATCCAAAACCTCCATATCCCCCTCCTCAATTTCAAACCCATCAACCTCTTTATTTGACTCGATTCTCTCTTTCTTCACGCTCTTCGGAAGCGGAACATATCCATGTTGCAAACTCCACTTGATCAATAATTGCGCCCACGTACAGCCATATTTCTTAGATAACTCTAGGACTTTTGGATGACTTGAGCGTGTACCCCGTGCTAGCGGAGCGTATGCTTCAACAATAACATCATGCTCTTTGCAAAACGCCGTGATAGCCGTTTGGGTATTAAACGGATGAACTTCGATTTGATTCACCGCCGGTAACAACGCCGGTTTTGCATCGATCAGTTCTTGGAGCTATAACAAAGAGACTTAAATTTAGCCCGATCCAAGAATTCTCCAAAAGCCACTCCACCAACCAGTAAAATCCAACATAAAAATCAAGAAAAGAAAAAGAAAAAGAAACTCACATGCCTAACCCCAAAATTACTCACCCCCCCAACCCTAACCTCCCCCTCCCCAACCGCATCCACAATAGCCCTCCAACACTCCCCCCTCCTCTGCGAACCTCCATACGGACTATGCAAAAGATACAAATCCAAATAGCCCAATCCAGATTCCCTAATACTCTCCTTGATCTTCCTCCTCGTATCCGCATACGAGATGTTAGTCTGCAATTTAGTCGTGAACCAGAGATCTTCTCTTTGGACTTCCGGATGCGAGGAGAGGAAGGAGAGGATTGAGGTGCCGACGGTTTTTTCATTGGCGTACCATTCGGCCGAGTCGATGGCTTGGTAGCCGGTTTGGAGGGCGTGGGTTACGGCTGTGGAACAGGGGGTTCCTGAGGTCACTGGGTGTGGTGTGTTAGTTGGAGGGAGTTTGGGATTTGTGGTGGTGCTCGGATCAGGGAGGGGATTGTGTGCCGATTGAGTGAAGTCGGATACGATATAAAAAACGTGGAGATGAAATGACGTGAAGAATTCTACGCACTGTAGACTCCTAAGTGGATCCTGGGGATCTGAATCCCCTTGGCGTTTGGTAGGGGGAGGGTACTGGTTAAGGCGGTGGGTGTTTTGGTACTCATTTTTGCGATTGGTAAACTTTTGAGGCGAAGCTTTTGCATGGGTTGATGTTAGAATGTTGTGGTGTTGTGTTGTCCACGTTCGTGAGGGTCCCCTGGGGCGTTCCAGGTTGTGGGAGGGGGATGCTTGGTGGGGTGTTGATAATGACGTTGTTGAGAGATCCAATTCGGGAGATTTTCGGAACTGCCCCTCGTTTTTGCCTTGGAAGTGATTTTAGGAAATTCATGCTGTCCCTGTGGTAACAGGATATTTTCTTGGATATTAAGGTATATTAGATGCAATTATTGTTCTGAAGGATCGACAGCAAACGGTGGTTCACTGAACTACTAGGGGTTGCTTGGAGCAATAGTTGAACTTTTCACCACCTGAAAAATAGGGATTGGAGGTGTTTCCCTTTATGTCGTTCCTTTCTCAAGAAACTCGATTACTAGGCTTCAATGATGGAAATGACAATGTGCTTCTAAGATTGATGTGGAAAACAACTTCTATCAATAATCTTGTTAAGCGAGAACTAACGGGAAGGAACAGCGAGTGAAGTACTTATCTAGTCGAAACTTACTACTAACATAAAAGAATTGGAAGCGTAGGCTTGGGTATCTGTTATACGTGTTCTATTGAAAGTAATAGATGAAAGTCAGATGACGTCTTTAGTAGGTCTAGAAGATGAATATTTACATTATAAATATTCGTGAATATTCGTATATTCGTACGAATAAAGGTACTACGAATATATCTATAAATAGGACTTTTCCAGCTAATATGAATTACGAATAATCTCCTGAGATTTACGAATAATTTGTAATAGTGTTTTCTCTCTTATAATATACTAAGTCCTTATATTACTACTTAAATCAACTATTCTAAGAATTTTTTAAACTTAAAAATTCAATCCTAGAACCGTTTATGTAACTAATCATATTATAAATATATGCTTCTAGTATAGTATAAATAGAATATAGATTACAGAGTGAAATTACACTTACTAGTACTAAGTTAGCCTACTTCTTATATATAACGAATAATTCGTCACGAATAATTAATTATACTACGAATATAAATACTATAAATAACGAATATCGATTTATCTACGAATACGAATAGCGAATAATAAATCTATTATTCATCTATTCATCTTCTAAACCTAGTCTTTAGAGCTCTAAGTGATATGACAAGCTTACAGGGGACTCTCTCTTCTCCCAGCGTAAGAAAGCAAATTATAGTAGTAGGTTCATACTTTACACTGCTCCACTCAACTCTTAGTATTACAGCCATTGTTCTCATGTTGACTTTCTTTATAGAGGCACATATCGTTAACTTTGATTCTGCTGGTGGTGTAGTAATTGATGGACACCAGTGTTTGCTAACTTACTTGTTTTCTGCAAATACCAATACAATTTTCTTTGTATTTATCTGTTCGCTGGTAATTATTGAGTACTTCTTAGAGAAGTAGCGAATTCTATCCAAATTTTCGGAAAGTCACGGGAAACGCAGTGTAACCTTACTGCACCTTGAATTGCTGGCAAACGGAATACGCAATATTGAGGCTGAACGTTCTTGCAAATGCTTAAATTCTCAAGAGTATACTTGCTGAATCATGCCGCCACCTCCTACAGAAGATTATTACACTATTCTTGAAGTGGTTGAAACTGCTACCATCGAGTCGATAACACGTTCGTATAGACGCCTAGCGTTGAAGCTCCATCCCGATCGCAATACGCAACAAAACACCACTCAATCCTTTCAGATCGTAAGCTTAAGTTCTCGGCTCGAAAAAATTATTACGTCCAATGCTATGAATACTGAAATTTATTTCAAAGCTAGGAAGAGCTTACGAAACGTTGAAAGACGAAAACAAACGACGAGAATACGACCTCATCTACCCCTCCATAAAACGACATCACACCTCCCGAACCTCGCAGACACCTCGTCCCGCTCCAGTCCCGACTCCACAATCAGAAACTCTCAACGAAGCAGCGCAACTCGCCGCCCTTCGAAAGTCGAAGCAAGAACGAGAAGCACGATGGCGGACCAAGAAGAATATCTTCGACTCTTCGGTTTTCGAAATCTCGCTGAAGATTCAGCAGTTGCAGCAAGAAATCAAGAATTTGGAGAGTATTGCGGCTGCTGAGGCAGCCGAAGAGGCCCAGAAGAATAGTTGGACAACATGGTTGTTGTCGCCTCTCTACAAGAAACTAGAGGATAGCGAGGAAGAGAAAGCACGCAAGGATAGGGAGAGGCAGGAGAGGAGGATTGAGAAAGATATGAAGGAGAGGCGACTGGAGTCGAGCAGGGCAGATTTGAGGACAGAGGAAATATTGTTGAAACAAGCGAAGGAGGAGGTGGATGCGGCAGACAGAGTTGATAACTGGAAAATACAAGCGATTTTGAATAAGCAGCAAGCAAGAGAAACTGCTGCAAGGCAAGAAAGGGAGAGGGTGGAGAGAGAAAGGCAAGCTAAAATTCGGGAACTGCAAGAAAAGGTGCGGAAACAACAACGAGAAACACAAGAGAGATTAGAGCGAGAAGCAGCAGAAAGACGAAGGAAACAACAAGAGGAAGAGCGAGTAGCACAACAGAAAAGACAAGAAGAATACCTCCAGGCATTTTGGGAAGAATATGAATCTCCCACCACTCGGCAGTCAGCTTGCGTGCACGACGGCTGGTGGTCAAAACTGGAAGGCCGCACACCATGCCCAAAGTGTTTTGAGGTTTGGACGTACTTGCTACAATGCCCGAGTTGTCAGATGGAGGCGTGCCCGAGATGTCAAGCTGATCTGCGACCGCGGCGGAGGAGGAGGACAGTTCGTAGGGCCCCTCCGAGGTCTCCAAGCCCAGAATTTTATTCCGACCCTTGGCGCGACTGAGAGATGGGAATTTTATTTGGGGAATGAATAACGATTTTAATATTGATTTTATAAGTACGTTTTTACGATGAGGAATATACTTTTTATATCAAGTTAGATTATAAGAGTTAACTATTCTTTTCTTAGAAAGCTATCTATACTATAGTAATCTAGTATATATTTACTATACCTTAAATATTACTTTATAGACGTAGTAGAAGCTATATACTATCTATATTAACTAAGCTTAGATTTTTCTATTTAATATATACTAATACTTCTAGTTAGATATAGCTTATAAGCTTTAAGAAGTATATAAAGCTAAGTTTCTAATCTATATATAATCTAGTAGTCAAAAGTATAAAAAAAAAGACTATATTATTATTTATATATAGAGAACTAAGCTATCTAGAGTTATAGTACTTATAGCACTTTATATTAGCTAGGATACTATAACTAATATTTAACTATGTATATAACTTACTTTAATTTAAAGTGTATTAATAGATAATATTTCTTAGATCAAGTTATACCTCTAATAATTACTAGATACTAACTTTAGGATTCGTCGCGAAAGAAAGCTGTTTCGGCCTCTAATTCAAGGCCACTTCGGAGCTGCGAAGATAACAAAGAGGCGCGGTGGACCCTTCCCGAAAGACAACAACACCTTCGGATCAACGTCCGCGAACTGTTGCATAGATTGCATATCATTCTTGTCAATGCCAGAATACTTTTGTCATCATGCAATTCTCATTGTCCAATGGGAAAGATTACTGGCGCGTCGCAAGCAAGTGCTTGAGGAAGACCAGGTGGACCATCAGCATCCCACTCCTCTCGATAAGATAAACCATACATAAGAAGAGAGACTTCATACTGTGTTTCTTTCGTCACTTCACTTGTTCCTTCCTTTGTAAAAATAATCCAATCAAAATTTAAGATGTCTGTCAGTGTTCTTGGAGAAGCGCAGTACGTTGACAATTACCCCTCATCACGTCTTTCCCGAAAGAACTAACGCCATTTCTCCAGAAAAGACTCCTTGGTCTCAAACGAGGAAGTCCATACTCTCGCAAGAGCCCACAGTCTCTCCATTCCCGAGTCCGAAGTACAAGATTGGGCAGCTCTGCTCGCAGGCTTAAATCACTGCGCGAAAGAAATCCTCACAATCCCCGATTACTTTCCTAAAGTCGATGCCTCTCTCTACCCCAGAACCAATGTCCATCGTCCTTCTGGACTAGAAGATACAGATCATGGTGGCTGGGCTTGGAAGGCAACAGTCAAATCTGTGAAGCCCAAGAGTTATGAGTTGGCCGGGAAGACTCTGGCTATAAAGGACAATATTGCTGTTGCGGGAGTAAAGTGTACGAACGGAACGGGAGCTGTGGATTGGACACCGGAAGTTGATGCCACTATTGTGACAAGGATACTGGATGCTGGTGGTGTTATTAAGGGAAAGGCTGCCTGTGAGAATAATTGCTTTGGGGCTGTTAGGTGAGTCCCAGATCCTTGTGAAAATTGCTTTTGAGCGAGCTAATTTGAATGTCAGTGATACCTCTGTCACAGGACCCGTTCATAACCCATATGCTCATGGATATAGTACAGGGGGCTCATCATCCGGATCTGGCCGCCTCCTTGCGTCTGGACAAGTGGACATGGCAATTGGTGCCGATCAGGGGGGTAGTATTCGTTTGCCATCTGCAAACTGTGGTGTTGTAGGATTAAAGCCGACATGGGGTCTAGTTCCATATACGGGTGGCATTTCTTTAGAAGCAACGATCGATCATGCCGGTCCTATGGCAAAGACCACGCAAGACTGTGCAACACTCCTTGAAGTTATTGCAGGGAGTGATGGAATAGATGACAGACAGCCATACAATTGGCCGCAGGGTCACATCAAGTATGGCCAGGAGATCGCTTCTCATCTATCCTCGACCTCCCCGTCTTCCAAGCCACTTGAAGGAATAAAGGTTGGCATACTGAAGGAGGGATTTGAGGACCCCATGACGGACTCTAACGTTGCTAATGCCTCCCGTTATGCCATTGCAAAACTCGCTGAATTGGGAGCAGAAGTAACCGAAATCAGCATCCCTCTTCACCGAGACTCCGGTATGATCTGGATGGTAGCTCTACCCATGGCGGGCACAACACAAGGTCTCCTCGCCAACCCATCAGGGAGAAAACAACTTCTTTTCCCCGAACGTTCTTCACAAGTTGGATCATTGCTCACACAAGAAGCATTCGATGCACTTGGTCCTGCGGGTCAGAATATTTACTTGAGAGGACTGTTCTTACAAGAGCGCTTTGGTTCACCCCTCCACGCGCGCTGTACGAACCTCCTACGAAAACTCAACGATGAGTATGAGCGTGCATTCCGGGAAGTCGACGTCCTTGTTACACCAACTATCATTTTCCCACCAACAAAAATTTGCTCGGAAGGTGGAAGGACCCTTGGGCCTCTGAAGATGCTGAGCAGGACGATTGGTGCTACTTACAATACTGCTACTTTTAATTCTAGTGGACATCCTGCTCTTAGTCTCCCGGTTGGGTTTGTTCCTGCGAAGGAGGACAAGGAGGTGTTTTTACCTACCGGATTACAAATTGTTGGGAGGAAGTTTGAAGATTTGACTTGTTTGAAGATCGCGGCGAGTTTCGAGCAGAGGAATAATTGGAAGGAGTTGAGGTATGACGGTGCTAGTTGAAATAATAAAGCTTATATGATTGCTCTCATCTTGCTCCTCCAATTCTCGGGTGATAGACCATTTTGACCGCAAGGTTAATCAAGAATTCTCCAGGCTTTAAGGTATTTCTTGATGTTATCTTATTCAACTATCACACTCCCACTTCTTTCTAACATTTCCACTTACAAAGCAACGTCCAGGAATACTATCTCCAGTAAGTACTTTCGTGAGAGTCAAAACATGCAGTGGGCCCGAAGATATGATTTCTCTTAAACATACATGGCAGGCCAATCAACTAACTAAAAGAATGATTTACCTTTTGTCTTTGACATCAATCCATCATCTAGGATTGGAAAGTTCCCGTTGCCATCACCTTTCCGGGCCATCTAGGGTGATTTTTCAAATCATTATTACCCACGGCAACAGAACGCAGTCACAGAATTCATTCTCCGAAAAGAGGAAATTAAACAGCCGCTATACAACGGTAAGGTACTCAGTATAAATTTATTTTGATCCTAGCTAGCCCTCATCAAGTAATATACACTGGCAACCTATTATCCTTAAACTCGCTTCTTTCGATCATTCTATCTTCTGGGTTGAAATCGTGCAACCTGAACATTAAGGCCAGCCACACAGCGCTCCTTCTATCCGAGACTGAGGAGGCTGGACAAAGAGTAGATGCATCGCTGTCTGTAACAGTAGTTGGGGGTTGTGTCGATGAATCTCGGGAACTTCCAGTTGGGTCTTCGGTCCGCACGACCTCGGCATGTATCTTTTCAAAGTAGAAGTTCAGTAATATTTTCTCCTTCGGGTTATCCAAAGTTGCATTTGCCAGCTCCTTCTCGAGGTCGCTCTGTTGACTCAAAGTTGCAGTAAAGTGCAAGGTTAAAACTTCGCGGACGTCTTCCAGCAGGTCCTCCTCTAGCTTGTTGTCAATAACCTGCAAAGCACCATGGAGAGAAT
Organism: Hymenoscyphus scutula; assembly: GCA_001399465.1. Classification (NCBI taxonomy): domain Eukaryota; kingdom Fungi; phylum Ascomycota; class Leotiomycetes; order Helotiales; family Helotiaceae; genus Hymenoscyphus; species Hymenoscyphus scutula. The sequence goes on from LKTO01000201.1 coordinate 72,433, forward strand.
CAAGCATATCGAGGTGGGTAGTGTTGTATCTCTTAGAAGTCTCCTTTTCATGTGTTTCACGTTCGTACTCTGACGCAAAGGTCCATGAGGTCTACTTTTATCTTTCCGAATATTCTTTGTTATCGCGAATATAAGTCCCAATCTTCTGGTCCAAAGTCGATCCTTTGAGCGTGAAAGTATACATTCGCCCTTTTTGAAATAACTCCCGGAGCTCTTTGGTGAGATCGTCGTCGCCGAGCCCCGTATATGTTTCTAATAGATCACTAAAGGTCTTTAGACATGTAGCAAAATCAAGATGTGGGATCCAGGCCGCTGCACCTGGATTTGGCAGTCTTCGAAATCGGGAGCCTGGCAAGTGTACAGACTTCGCTAACATGCCTAGTAGCTCAAAGGTGTCTAGTATTGAGTTAGTATAGTCGGTGGGGATTATGAATATCAAAGCTTACGTGGGAACGAGAGACGCCTTCCATTGTGGTCCAAGAATGATTTTCGATGGTGATCCGGCAATTTTAGCATCAACCCCGCAAGACATAATTCCAATTTTCCAGGCCCAAATTGAAGATTGCGTTTCATCAAATCGAATATCGATGGCACTTCCCCGAAACAGAATCGTTTTATCTCATTACAGGGAATCATGCGATTCTCTCCGTGTACTGGCTTTGACAAGCGAGAAAACCTAGTCACAATCCCGAGACCTGGCATATACTCGCTTTTCACCATGTATCCATTTCCCTCTGCGCTCAAGGTAGATTTCTCCATGTCAAATTCAACCCAAACAAGGCCTAGCATTGACACGATCTCCACCAAGTGATAAATCGTTGTTGTAGCAAAGGGCTTGGTGACACTCAAAGGCATAAAATACCAGCAGCGCCTCTTTCGTTGTATCAAATAAGAGATGGTATGGTTTCGTCCATCGTAACTTGACTTGTCCCATGCTCGAGAACTTCTCTCTTGTCCTTGCAAAGCATCCAGTAGGAGAACCCAGGTTCAGCCTTCATCCTCAACTGTATGCACGCTTGCCCATTTATCATTGTCATTACTGAATCTAGTCATCGTATGCTTGCAGGAAGACTTAGTGCCAGTAATCTTGTAAATCGGATGGACATGTTTTTGAACTTCAATGATTTCCATATGTTCTACTTCGTCGGGGATGGTACGATTTTCTTTCTGTGCGGAATTCGCAGGCCAGATTCGGTCGAGGAAAGTCAGTTCGGGCTTAGTTCTTGTGAGTGGACCCACAGTAGTCCTAAATTGTCGTTAGATAATATTATTCCATGTGAGGCTGTTAGGCAATTACCCAGGAGGAGCAGTGTAGAATACCGGAACCTCAAAGAAGACCTTGTATCTGAACTCTCGCCATTGAATTTCCTTGTAGTTCTTCCAGCCCATAATTTGCCCATTACCTCCTCCGAACATCTCCGCCTACCGACTTCGCTGTTGTCGAATTGTAAATATGCTAACAAGGCTTGGAGAGTGGAGAGCAAAATCGCTGCGATTGAGATTGCAAGAGCGGCCACTGTCAATCTGAGGGTAGTTGCCTCCATTCCGTCGTCTGATCATACGGCCATTTTCAGAGAGCCGACTTTCAGCAGTGTGAGAATAGGTGGGGATGAAGGGAAATTGGAGGACATCCGCCTGAAGAATGGCGGTCGAGTATTCCCAACCCCGTGCTACTTGAGCCGCATATTCAATTCATGCAGATACATGTTGGTAGACGCCCGAAGATTGTTCTTCGCCAGTAAGAAGAAAATCAGCGTTCTGTTGTGACATTGGGGGCAAAAGACTGCATTAGCAGTGCTACTCTGCACAAACTCCAGCCATTAGAAGCTCGACATCCGCGCTCTCGCTTACGTCGTACAACCCCACTTTCCCGCTACAGATGTACTGTCTCAGGGGAGACTTCCTCATTAGTCAAGCACGTGTTTCAAGTTCGGATTTTCAGGCTTCAATTCTCTCTCAGGCTACTGACCTGTGTTGTGCTTAGTTCGTTTTTCTACACTAAATCCAATAAGGCAATAGACAATGGAAACAGCATTAAACATGCTGTTCATATTTTGGACATAATTTTTCAAAGCTTCGAGTCTTTAAATATTATTCAATTTACCTAGAAGGTTGGAACAGGTGACTAGACAGGCTGAGAAGAAGAATTACTATCTGCTACACCTGCAAGCCTTTTAGGAGATTAAGGTTATAGATAGAATTGGCAAAAAAAAAGAAAGTCTGGTGGTGTTGGCGAAACTACGAAGAACGTTGCCTCAAGAATTTTATTTCTAATGCAAGAACAATGAAGAGCCTCGCGAGCGGAAATGGTGCAGGATTCATTTACGGATTCAATAACGGGCCAAATTTCTCAGACTGCAGTATCTAAGCCTGGTAATGTAGCAGCAATTCAAGTGCATAGTTCAGTGCATAGTTCAGTGATCGAAATGAGTCAGGCCGTTATTTTCATTTTATCATCTCTCTCTAGCATAAGATCTGAGCAGAGTGTTATTGATTGAATTCATTTTCTGTTGAATTGCTTAATTTTGGGGTATAATATCTCTGCTACAAGCAATGTAGTGTCAAAGGGCTCCAATTACTCTAGAGATCTATAAAACATCTATTCGAAACTTCACTGGAAGCCCCAGAAAAACCACCCTTTCCCTAGCAGAGCCTATAGCAGGAGGGGTCATTTACGATTCACTAGCTCATGGTAAGCGCTTATATAGAATTGTGGATTAATCCCCTTGTAAAAGAGAGAAGGGAAGAGCAAGGCAGGCGCTAGGAACATATACATAAACCAGGTCACGTGTATCCACAACAGAGCCCAAACAATCTGTTTAGTCAAATTAATTTCACTTCAAAGTTGTTGACTGAACGATCAAAATGATTCTCATGTACAAATAAATTGTCTTTTGTGATAGAGTAAGGATTTGTTCATGTCACTTTTCTACCAATACCCTAGATACCCCGTAATCGCTTATTCCTCACTGGGGCAATGAGTTCTCAATAACTACCGAGAAACTTACAGAACGGCAATGTTCATCATATAGGTCACTTGCTACACCTCTTCTTGCAACCATTATGTCGGCAGCCTCCTTCCTTGACCCAGCTCTCATCCAGACCAGCATTCATAATACCAAGTCCCACAACGGGTATGTTCTCGTCATTTTCACCGCCAGTACCACCCTCAAACACCTCCTCATTCCCCTTCGTCGGATACACGCCTCCCAACTTGCGTCCCTCCTCGTCTTTATATCCAACAGCTATACCATAATATCCACCTGTTTCCCTTAGGTTTCGTTCGCATAGTCGGAATTCCGGAGTCAGACTCGTGAAGAGAGAATTTAGTGAGTTCTGGTCGAATGCCTTCCTCAATTGGAGTTTGGGAAACCTTCCGATTTTGAGTGGAGTGGGAGGCATGGTTGGAGGAGATCGAGCAAATAAATCCGCTCCAAGTCGTTCATGAGATACGCGTCTTGTTTTAGGAAGTGGGGTTCTGGCGAATGTTTGCTTAACAGGTCGAACTGTGTCGTCGGATTCTGGACCTGAGTCCTCGGTATTTTCTTTGAAATCGAACCTGACCCTTTTCTTAGGAGATGGTGGAGCATACACCATCGGCTTCAACATCTCTGGACCTTTGCTTGCTGTATTGAGAGGCTGTGGCTGCAAGCTGGAATACATCGAGTCCCTGAAACTTTCGGCGCGAGGTGTAGTGGTGACAGAGCAGCTGCTGGATCCCTTGCTATCAATAATGAGATTATTGACATGTTGAATGAGCTCGGAAAAGTCGGATTGTTGAGACTGGCGGATGAGATTCTCGAACTCGCTGTATCGTGGAACTGGTGTTGCGTCTAGGTTCTCATCATGAGGAGGCCGTCCTTGGGTTTGTAGACTTTCTCTTTCTCTTTGAGGTATATCGAGGATAATGGGAATGTGGTTAGACTCGTTATCCGCATCGGAGCGGGACTTCTGCTTCAAGGGACGGTCCATCTTTGCCTTTCTGGTGCTGTTTTACTATAGCTGTTTTGCTGTTGAATGTTATCAATAGAATCGATGTTGCCACAATATATAGTTAATAATTGGATGTGGCTCGTGCTTAGGAAGGCAACAACTTCGGTGCAAAAGCTATTTCACGCTTTTGTTGTTTCCTGATGTCAAATTAGTGATGGGATTCACCTGGTTTTGAAGTTCACTAGTTCTTGGGCACATATAGGAGAATTGAATTGGTATGACAGTATAAAAGAGTAGATATCCAAATCAGGTCGCAAGAACATCATGGTTCTACTCAAAACAAAGATAACATCTCACATCTACAACCCACATTTCTTGAAGAAACACCTGTGATTGAATTAGACAATCGACAATAACATATTCAAAGCAGCAAAACAACTCATTGATCAATGCTGGGCTAACTTTCTTTATATTCTCCATATATCAAATCTTTTATCTCAACTTTACTTTCTCAGTGATTGTGTTCATAGTTGGGAAATGAACTTTTCGACGTTTCACTTTCTAAGAAAAAAAACCTAGAATGAAATGTTATTATAATTAAAATGTGTATACTTCAAAAGAAAATTACTTAAGAAAGTGACGCATTTGATCCAAACAAACATTTCAAACGCGTGACAGTATCAAAAGAGGCTGATGCTCTGTAGCAGCTCCGTCTCCTGTACACTTGAGCCTTAAAAGTCAATGTTTCCAAGAATAAGAATCTTTTCCAGACTTCACTCGTCATCTTCCCCTCTTCCCCCCTGCCGCTCCTTGATTGTCTGAGAGCTTCTAAAACAATGAACTACCTTCATTTCTCCACAAACGCCTAAGACACTTTTAACTTGCGGCCTAACTTGTTTTGAAGAAGAACTAGAATTATTCTGAATCACTTCCTACAGAACATGGGTAGACTGTAAGTATATCTTGTATTAGAAGCTTGTAGAAGAGCAACTAACACTTAAAATATAAAAAAACCTCAATGCCATTGAAAGGAAGCAAAGCTCCCTTCACCACATTCACTCAACCCACCCTTTTCAAAATCAAATCCCTCTTGAACTGCGGAGAAAGCTTTGAAATTTGTAATCAAACAGCTAAAAGTATGTCATCCACCCACAACAAGCAAGACAACACAACCAAACCCCTCATCAACAACAAAGAGGGCCATCTCTCCACAAGACCCCCCTTCCCCATATTTTGAACCTTACTATCCATCCACCACCCACAACACGATACAAGGTCTAAGTCCCAGAAACCCACTTCAGAAGATATCACTCAAGCATCACCAGGTTTCAAAAACTAAACAAGCAATTTCACTACCAAACAAGAAAGGGATCAGTAATCGTAGGCAGATGACCTGAAAACATTACAGAAACATCACGCCATCCATCCAGGAACAAAAACGCTTCAGCTGTCCATGGGTCCTAAGGGTTCCAAACCACAGGAATGAGGCTCCACGAGTAGCCCGCCACCAACCAACCAACCCTTCCTCACCGTGACTCTATCCCAATGAATTGGAAGACCTGAGACCTCTACTACGCACACCTCAAAAATCCACCAGAGGAACCAAGAGCACATTAATCCACATGAAGCTCCCTACCTCATCTACCTACTAGGACATTTGACTCACAACACCTCAAGTACCTAAAGGGAGGAGCCTAAAACAAAACCCTCTCATTCCATCCAATGAAAAAAAAAAGATCTCCCTTCCCTTTCAGCCAGCCCTATACTACGCCACATCCGCAAAACAATCCCCCATTTACTTGGCGAACATTGAGGTAAGTACCGGTACCCCCCTTTCCCTTTCACCACACGCACCCCATCCCATCATTCTCCAAATAACTAACGAAAGATCCAACCAAACAAGGCCCCTAAAAGCCTGATCATCGCACCCTCGCTACACACCCACCACCTAACAAACACCTAACAAACAAGCAGCCTCGCCCACCCAAGCCTAAAAATGAACCCCAAAAACGCCCATAAGCGCACGAATGATGCGATTTTCGAAACACACACTTACACACACTCACATACTCACACACTCGCAAAAAAAATCCAAAAAAGGAAAAAAGAAAGAACGAAGAATAAATCCCAAGTCCTGAATACCAAATAAACTAACCCGATAAAAAAAGTATATATATACGCATATACATACGACTTTCTCTCCATCCCATCTCCAGCTCCATCCCATCTCCATCCCCTCTCCACCTCTCCACCTCTCCATCCCATCCCATCTCCACCCTCTCCACCCAAAAGCCCAAAAACCATAACAAAATACAAAAATCTCCCCAACCCCAACCAACCTCGATCTCCATACCACAAATCACAAATCACATACCACAGCCCAATCCCAATCCCAATCCCACTCCCAACCTCTATCTTGAAACCTATCCCAATATACTCTCCGACAGAAAAAACAGTAGTTTCATAAATAGAGAATATACCTCACCCTTTAATACTACACTCCTTATAGCATCAAAGGGGGGGAGGGGAGAGGAGTTAGGGAGTTGAGAAGTTTAATCCGTCGTGAAGCCCAGGGGAAAAAGTTATATTTAAATATAGATAGTTGCTTTTATAGAGATTTATTAGGTGCTTACTTACTATTTGCTACTTGTTACTTGTTACTTGTTACTTACTATATACTACATACTACATAATCAACCCACAAAAATCTCCATCTCCTTACAAAAAAAAACCATCCTAGAGAATTCCAAGATTAGAAAAAGAGGATATAGTACACAGTATATTATTTCCGGCAACCCAGAGTTCCGAGTTCAAATAAGGCAGGAGGTACTCGTAGGGAGATGTTCAAGGCTGGGCTCGATGGAGAAGGGTCGGATAGGTGTGGTGCACATCCCACGGAAATCGAAAGTCGGCTTCCTAATCCGGAACTTGCCTTTCTAATGGTGTGATGGAACGTACTACTATACAAAGATTAGAAGATTAATAATTACTACCATGTCGCAAACCAGTGGAGGAGAGGGAGGGGGTGATGAGGCTGAGGGGAGGTGGGTTCACGAATGACCTCAACACCAGTACGACGCACAACAACATGACGATCGGTTGAACAATAGAATACATACCCCGGTCGATGTGGGGTAGAAGCAAAGAGAAGGAAGTAACCAAGGTAACCCTCTCACGCACCGAAATTCTTGTCTTTCGAGGGTTACTAGTACAGCAGGTATCACAATTTTAATGGCCCGCACGAGGGCGGGCCCTTGGTGTGACCGCGGAGTGAAAGATACCCGGTCCCTTGATAAGGGACTTCCTTCGATAGATCCAGGGCAAATGCTCCTTCGGTTATCTTGGTGTGTTACGCGAGGAAAGCCATGGATCGACAGCTGTGTGACCATGGCTTCGCAATAGAGACAATGTCATAACTGGATTTTGTAGGTGCGTGAGTCATGAGCTGCTTGAAGATATATGGATCGACGGAATGTGATGTGTGTATAAGACGACGGGAAGGATTCGAAATGCTTGATGCCTTCGGATCGAAAGAGTACCGGGGTTAAAAAGGTTAGGATGAACGATGGTGAAGTGATATTGTGATATTGTGATATTGGCGGATGAGTTTCCGCATTCGTTAATGGTTGCTCAAAGGAGCAAAATCTCCCAAGGGCCTGATAGAGATCTGCAACTCCTACATCCAGGCGCAAACCGGTCGCAGAGCATGTAAATAGACGACTTGCATAGATCTTCCAGGCCTTCCACGTGGCCTAGATTCTTTTTTCTGGGTGTTTACCGAAGAATTGTTTTATAACATAATTGATACATCAATTGCGATATCATATATACCTTGAATAATCTTCCCATTGAACCGGAGAAGCGAAATTTTGGTGGCGTTGCACCAGCACCAGAGAATTTATTCGGTTATGGCTTCTAAAGGATGTGAATGTCAGCCACCATGAGCGGTGTTCCAGAAATTTCAAAGATATCCAATCTTAATATCTCAATGGATGGTGGATGAGGCTTGTGATGCAAGCCTTGCCTGGTAACAAAGATCCAGAAGGGCCTAAAGTGTTGATTCTCCACTGACATTTGCTGGTCGTCTCCTCAAGACGTCCACTGTCGACATGATCGCCAGGAGTTATTCGATGGCTGCAACCAGGGCTACCCAGTCCTCTGGTACAATGAGGACAAAGCTCTACTAGTACATGCCAGACATGCCACCCGTACCGGCGCTCACCGTGGTTCTGTAAGTTGGGGGAGAAGCCGTGGAGGTGTTGGCTTCGGCAATTGTTGGGATATTTCACTAGGATTCCAACATCGTCTCCAAACTGGTGGGTCGAGGTTCCTGCAACTGTGACAGGATCGCAATTTTTTTTTTTTGGTTGGGCTCGCGGGTACTGGCAGTTTTGCTGGGTCGTGATACTCCGTACTTACCCTCACAACTCTGGCCAACATATTACCAACACTCTGTCTTGTACAAAATCAAAATCTGCAGGAAAGTCCCAGGAACCTGGTGATGGCCACGGATGAGAAGGTACAGCATTTGCTTCCCGCCGAAAAGGCCACACGCCCAGCTGCATCCCATGTACCACCACACCGGATGGTGGTAACCTTGACCGCGCAGTTCGATATCCATTGATGCTGATGATTATCATAGCAGCGTGTGTAAAAATAGGATGCCATAATTTCTCCTTCCTTTCTGCGTCCGAGTACACGTAAAAGGTGATTATTGAACCGGATGAACAGTCTTCCCTTCCTCCACTGACGCAGAGAGGGTTGTATTGGCTGCCATGAGATTTCCCAGCTAGGTAGTGGAGGAGACCGGAAAATTGGACATCGGCGAATCTCGTTCTCCCTCCTTCGGGGTTTCCTCTCGACGGAGGAATTGAGATGGCAGCGTGACCGGACTCAAGTCGCTGTCTCTGATATTGGCGTTTGAAAAAGGGCGAGATTATGAAGCAAGAGACCGCATGTGGTCGACAGAAGGAAGGAAGCAGAAGAAGTCGCATTGTCATAGATGAGGGAAGGGATACTGCTGGTCCATACGGCATTTCCGCCGAAGTTCCTAGGCTCGTGGTGGAGTGGAAACGCCACGGTGGAAGAAGCAGCGCCTCGCCTCCCCTCCTGGATAATGGATTGCATGGAGGAGCCATGGAAAGGCAGAAAATGAAGGTATTCCGTAATGAGTCTGTCGTGTAAGGAAGATTCTATGAAAGAAGATACCAGTGACTGGGCCAGCGTCAGCAGCACAGGGGACGCATTCTCCCCTGAGTTTGTACTAGTTGCCCTATCAGAGTGCGTAGTCTCGTGAAGCCATTGTGAGTGTTTTCAGGTTGCTGGGAATTTTCAGGTGGGAACTTTTGGACCAAGCATTTACAGCTGCTGCATTAACCTTAGGTGCGCAAGACGCGCAGGAGGAGTGCAGCGGCTCGCCATTCGCCATTCGGAGCCTGAACCGGCCATGCAGCGACGAACAGGACAGACAGAAACTAGGAACTGGTCGTACAAAATGAGACCCTGAAGTAGAGTAAATCATACTGTATGATGTTGGGGCTGGTTCGGCTGGGTTGGTGAGACTAGTGGATGGTGTTGTGGGCGTTGTGTTGTGGGTGTTGTGAGGAGAGGTATTCGGCCTCGGCTGCAAGGCGGCTTTAGTAGTGTACAGGGTAGGCAAAGTAGGTAGCGACTGAAGATTGTTGTCGAGGTGAGGGAGGGCTGCTTCAAGGGTTCAACGCCTCCATACATACCCATAGAGACGTCCACATTTACAAGTACCTTACAATTTGATGCTGGAGGATGACTTTCTTGCTGCATGGCTGGGATCCCCAGAATATGGGCTGCACTGCAATGCACTCCACTCTCGCTCGTCTAAACGACCGTCTCCTCGTCTCCTCGTCTACCAAGACGACCGTCCTAGGCTCGTACGGATGGGGTGCGGTACATATCCAACTGTCCGTATGGTTTTCTTATCCTACCTGTACACGGCGTGCTGGTGCTGTACGAGTACCTGGTACCAACCCTACCAACCCTACCCTCATGTACTCCGATTTAGGGCGACCCAAGGCTATCGTCTACTCGAGTACTACTCGTACCAGCACCTACACCTACCTACACCTCCTCCCACGTCTCTGGCAAAACTCGCAAAAGTCCGAAACGTGGTAGGAAAGTGCTCTGGCCGTACACCTATCGTCTCGCTCTGTTTTTCCCCTTCCACTCCCTCCCTCCTTCCCTCCCCCTCCCCCCTTT
>LKTO01000202.1:0-82204 GCA_001399465.1 Hymenoscyphus scutula
GGGGGAGGAGGGGGAGGGGGTGTTGAGGGGGGATGTGAGGGGGTGTATTGAGGGGTTTGTGGGGAGGGTTTTTGGGGGGAGGCTGGGGGGTGGGAATGTGAGTTTCTTGACTTCTCTTATTTTGTGTTGCCATTTTCTTGAGGGGATGAGGTGTCGAGATATATGGGAAGGGCTGAGACTCAGGATGTTTACTAACTGTGTGTATAGGTCATATGGTTCAAAAACTGGAGTTCCCTGAAATCCGTTCGTGGCGTTGAACATTTCCATGTTATGCTCTTCGATCCTGACCCGGAGTTCGTACGAGAGATCACGAATGGCGATACACCACTAAGTCGACGAGTCGAAAATCTTTGATTCCAGCGAGGGGAAAGGGCTGGCGAATGGAGAGTTTTTTTTCTTCCTAAAGAGGGTTCAAATTGTTGACAATATTTCGGTCAGAGATCGAATAGAAGTAAGACGTTGCATGAATTGCTTTAGCGTTACATTATATAGTGAGCGAGATTTTAATTGAGAGTAGAATAGAGAATATCTAAAATAATTGAAGTCCTGATTTATTACTTCCTTCTACCTACTTACAATACGTCAACACGTCTCGCGCTCGTTCATAAACAGTAAGCATAGTAGAGTAGAGTTTTAGATAATACTCTTCTCTACTCTAGAGTTATTAGAGCGTTCCTCTTATTAAATAACATCGGGCTGTAGTCTATCTATACCGTGCTAATACGGACTAATTACCTAGTAGCTTTATTATTTTCGTTCTAAGTCTATTTAGTATTTAAAAGAATTTAATAAAGACATTTATTACTTATCTTAATATAATTTTAGGCTTTTTATCGCGCTAACAACGTAGAGAGACTTAGAGTAGAGTAATAAGTATATATTTATTCTATTCTAGTTAGTAATCTAACTCTAACTTTCACTCTAATTCTACTCTACTTTACTTTTAAAACTACTAAGAAAATTTTCTCTAAATGAGGAATTACTAGTATATATATATTATATATTATAAAAAGTTGATTTTATCTATAAAGTTTACTTTACTTAAGCCTAGAGGTGTAAGTATATTATATCTATTAGATAAAACTTCTGAATTATTAACGATTTGTATAATTTTTATTTCGAATCTTCTAGATTTTATGTTATTTAATTGTCGCTCTTTAAATCTAGTAACGTTTTTTAAACGTCGATACTAGACTTAATAGAGTAATTCCTTCACCTGGGTCGGACTATTCAAAGTAGATCCCCTCGCGGTAGATAATAAAAGCGGCAGTGAATTATACCTGTCTACCTCCGACGTTGTGCTAGATGCCTTAGGTAATTTGAATTATTTTCTCTAGAGTTCTAGTATAATGGAAATAAAGTTTTTGGTATATGTATATAGTATAATAGAACTGAGTTGTTTTGAAAGAGTAGATTGATAAGTAAGATAGTAGGTATACGACACTGCTATTTACTTCTATTTTTTTGTCCACCTCGAGCTCCCATCAGTCCGCTCCACTACCGAAAAGGAAAAAGCAGTTGTAGAAATGTAATTTTGTATCATAACCCAACATCCAATGATCTAACATCGCCGCCGGTCTATACATCAGCAACTCACAAAAGTACAAACTAACCCCTCATCATCTCATTTTCCCCAAAACGCCCATCAATGTTATACCAATAACCCCCTAGACGCCCCCTTCAAAAAGTAAACCACCCTTGAAAAAAATCCAACATCTCAATACTCCATAGGCACACCAAGACCCTGCTCCTTATTCCTCCTCGTCTCCTTATCATACTCCTCCCTCTCCTCTCTTAACCTCTCCTCCACATCCTCCTTGAAAGCCGTCAGGTCAGGCGGTATACTCACACTCTGCACACTCGGCGCGCAATTCACAAAACGCAGCTGCTCCGTCACCGAAGCTACAATCTCCCTGACTTTCTTATCAGTGTTCCTATTGGGTCGGTTTTCGCCCGCCAGAATCTGTTCCAGGGTGGGGAAGATGGTGTCGTAGCGGAAGTGTTGGCGGTAGGGCGTGTGCATGGGGATGATGGGATCGAGAGTGGAATCGCAGCCGATGGCGATGCTGGTTTCGTGGGCCCAGGCTCGCGCGACGTTTCGTGGGGTGTAACCACCGCCGCCGACGAGGAGGAGTGGGATGTTGAGAGATTTGCAGTAGGAGACACATGCGCCGTGACCTTGTACTTGCACGTTGAAGCGTCCCAATCTATCTCCAGCTAAAGAATCGGCCCCGCATTGGAGTACGATTGCTGTGGGTTGGAATCGCTCGACGCACATCCCCACGATCGTTTTGAAGAGCCAGACATATTGTTCGTCGTCGATACCGTCGGCTAGAGGTACGTTGATGGCGTGGTGGGCGCCTGGGTTTTCTTCGCTATCTGGTCCTGTCCTGTCGAGGTCTCCGGTTCCTGGGAAGAAATTTAAGCCGTCATATTTGTGAATGGAGAGTGTCATAACTCGGTCCGTTGACCAAAACGCTTCTTCTACACCATCTCCGTGATGTACATCGATATCAATATACAACACCCGAGGGTGTTTTCTCAGCAGTTGCAGTATTGCTAGAACAATATCGTTAACATAGCAAAACCCTGATGCTTCGGCTTTTTTAGCGTGATGTAGACCACCAGACCAGTTGATGGCAATATCGGATTCGTTGTTGCAAAGTTTTCGCGCTGCATCGATAGATGCCCCAGCATACATCGAACAGTAGTTGAATAACCCTTCGAAAATAGGGCAATCTGATCCACCAAGATTGAAGTCCTGTGGCACCTCGTCATTCGGCGCTGCGACCTTGGCCAATTTTAGGTGCTCGAGATATTCGTCGCTATGAAAGTCCTCCAGTTCTTCTCTCGTGGCTTGCCTCGAGACATAGGTATTCATAGCAGCATGCATTCCATATGACATGATCAGCCCTTTTGCCAGAGTGAGTCGCCAAGGCTTCATTGGATGCGCATGTCCAAAATGGTGCTTTTCGATATCTGGATTCGAGTGCCATGATACGTTATATCCCATCGGTCGAACTATGCCATTTGTTTGTATTTGATTTGTGACGTGTTTTAATAGTTCCGCATTTTCAGCATCTCCTTGTTGGCCCAGTGGGTGCCAGTATTCCTGGACAATGTCGTTGTGGAATGGCATCGTGGTGTTTTATGCTCCTTTTTAAGTGTAGTTTGGGAGGACTTAGAGAATTATCGATCGAAGTTGGGTGATTTAGGGAGGATGAGTTGGTTGATGGTGGTATTTCGGCGGTCTAGAGGTGGGAGTTCTTGTTGAGGAGGTGAGTATTGGGAATGGTGGCAACTGAAAGCCTGATTGAAAGCTGCGAAACTGCTATTGTTACCAACTACAGGTATCATGGAAGCAATGCGACCAGAGCCATCGCATCAGAAGTTGTAGTATAAAGCTTGATGCTGTTGTCGCAAAGGTCGTATTGCCTTGGAAAGTGTCGAGTTTTCCTTAATGGGAGTTTCGAAGATTCTGGAAGCTGTTTCTCGAGAGGTGTTTTATGGTAGCGAAAGATTGGTACCAAAGGTTGGGGGTGTTGGTGTTGGTGTTGTGGTAGGTAGTAGAGGAGGAGGAGGCTGGAGATGTGCGGGACCGAACTGATGGAGAAGAGACGAGGCTCGGAGGAGAGAAGCGCGTCGACGAGGCTGAGAGGCTGAGCCGATGGAAACGCTAGCGCTGCCGAGGTCGGCAAAAACAATATAGTGAAGCTGTGAACGGGAAGGCGTCACCATCGCGGTCACTACTCTCGGATACTGGTAGTATTCCATCACCTCCACAACAACGCTCTCGCTATTTGTCCCCTGCCCTTCTAATTTTACTCACCTCAACAGGTTAAATCACCCCATCCCCCAAAAAGACACGCGAGGCAAGGGCCAACACCACCCACTTCACTTCACCTCCCCTTCTACCTTCTACCCAGGCAAGCGCGAGGCGGGGAAGCCCAAGATTTTTTTTATCTCTCGAGGTGAGCACCGAGCACTGAGCAGCAACACTACACTGTGCGACCTGCCAGCATTTCCAGTTCATCTCAACTCTCCGTACCTACTCTATCTACCTACTCTACCTACTCTACCACTTCACCCCTTGACCTATTGAACCCCTTCTTGTTTGGCGCACTGTGATCCTTGACACCGCAACGCCATTAACAATCATGCCCAGAGACGATCTCTCCATCGATTTCAACCGCGGAAAGATGCCGCAGGTCGAGCATCAAGATGCTGCTGCCGTGCTCGACGAGTGGACCAACCGAGCGGCCAATTTACACCATGAAATAGCTTTCATGAACGAGGAGATCGGGGAGAAGGACAAGCAGATGCAGGATTGCCTGGCGCTCATCAACAAATGCGATGGCCAAATACAAAAATGGGTTCGAATTAACGGTGGGCATACCTTCAACCCCAAAGAGGAACAACTCGGCGAACAAATTATAAAGAACTATGAAAAAGCCCAAATATTACAAGCAGAAAAGGTTGCATTGGCACAGAAGGCGCAGGAAAAGCTGGACAAACATACAAGAATTATCGATAGGCACATCAAGGATTTGCAGGACCGAGGCGAACTTTCTGTTGACAAAGATCTGCCATCGCTCCTCCGACCACAGGAACAACAACGCGTCGTCGCTGCTCGTGCAGAACCTGCTGTTATGCCCTTAAGCCAAATACCAAACTCAGCAACACCAGTACACACCCGCCATCCAAATCAGTATCCTCAGCGATTACCTGGCCATGTGCAAGTTCGTCAACCCAGTGGTTCTGCTGCTCACTCGTCTGCCCCCGCCACCCCAGCTGCTCCTATACTCCTCAACCGACAAGCGCGAGAATCGTCATTGGGTGCTGCAAACAAGAGACAAAGACTGAACACAAATATTGTACTTCCACCAAGTGGTCTTGCTCGACATGCCTCGATGACTCCTGGTACACCCAGAGCTGGAACGCCAACCGTGGGTAGAGCTGGAAGTGCTGGTCCGAGGGCATCACAGAAAGCTGCAACTAAGAAGGTTGCGCCTCAAGGAAGCAGACAGAGTGGAGCTCCACGGAAGGGCAAACCTTCGAAATCGGGCCTCAGTCGGGTCAAGCGTACTGGAAACAAGAACTCGCCATCTGCCTCGAACGACAGCGAATTGAGTGACGCGGAATCAGGTTCGGGAGAAGAAGAAGACGAAAATGGTATGTCGACTGGCAGACACGTTGATGGAGACGAAGAAATGGCTGATCTCGATGAAGACGAAGGTGCAGACGACAAGAAATACTGCACATGTCAAAGTGTTAGTTACGGTGACATGGTAGCCTGCGATAACCAAAAATGTCCATATGAGTGGTTCCATTGGACATGCGTTGGGCTAAAGAGCGAGCCGGTGGGCACATGGATTTGTCCGCCGTGCACAAGAGAAATGAAGAAATAAGTATGGAATAGTGCGACTCTTTGATCGGGACAGGATTGGGAAAATTTAGCGTGGCGCTTTCGGTTGCTTGGAGTATGTGGGCTTGCGACTAGGTCTATATTTGAAGATACCTTAAAAGTAACTTTGGGATTTGGATACCAATCCTCTTTTGAGGAAGTGTCCATTGGGATGTAAATTTACTCAGGGAGAAATAGTAAGAAGCAGCTTCAATATGACTGTTTCTTTAGGTATTTAAACTTGGAACACGCTAGTGATAAAACGCTTTGAAAAACAACACCACGTAATTCCGAGCGATTGCCAATTGTCACAATACTGTTGGCAGCAAACAAAAGTTGGTCATGTGACTGCACACAATCTGCCCGTTGCAAACCCCATTTTAACTTTAAAGAGCAACTCAACTCACTCTTGAATCAAATAGGAATCCTGTTCGAACTTCTGTATTCCGAAGACTAAATCATCACGGTTTTTAATATTGGCAGCACTTGCCAACCAAAAATACCACAAAATAATACAAAATGAACGACGCCACCGAGGAAAAGTCTCCGCTACTGCCGTCTTGGGAACTGCAAAGCATCGTCGGCCAACCCCCAGCAAAAATCCGCGTCAGAAATCTACAAACCTCCCTCAAAGTAGCCCGCGATGCATGGGGTCGATATGAGAAGGAACAACCAGTTTTGATCTCCGTTTCCGTTTCTCTACGTCACGCCTTCGAATCAGCATCAGCGCAAGACGAGGTTACCAACAGCACAGTTCACTATGGAAGTCTGAGTAAAGCGGTCCTAGAAACTTGTCGCTTATTCGCTGGTCTCCCCTCCCAATCACCACCACTAGGTTTCCGAGAGGATGAAAAAAAGACAAGACCACTTTGTTTCCTTGTGGATAGTATTCACTTCTTCCTCACCAGCTTCAGCGCCGTGGAAAATGTCTCGCAAAGTCATATTTTGCCGCTGCTGAAACCCTCGATGATGACTTCGTTGGAGGTTCGGGCTTTGCTTCCTAAAGCGAGTTTGTTGGGGTCGGGAGTCAGTTTTACGCAGTCTACTTTCTATCGAGAGCAGGACGAGCGCGCGAGCCATCGTTCTTTGGTTTTGGGACTGCATGATTTGAAGATCCATACGATTATTGGGGTTAATCCTAATGAGAGGTTGGCGAAACAGGTTATTATTGCGAATATCGAGATTGAACCTTGGACCAAGAGAGCGGATGTTTATAATGAATTGGAACAAGTAGTTTTCAAGGTACACCATCCTCTTCTCCGTCCTTTTTTCTCTCACTAACATATTCACAGACAATCGAAGAATCCTCCTTCCGCACGCTAGAAAGTCTAGCTAAGCATTTGGGAGAGAGAATCATCTCCTGCTTCATAGTCCCCTATACCCATTCAGACGCCCACTCAGAGGATATGTGGGATTTTCCGAACGTGAAGATTTCGTTGGAGAAACCTACTGCGGTTACTTTTGCTGATGCGCCGTGTGTGGAGTTGCTTGTTCCTTCGCATCCGCAGAAGAATGAGGGGGCGAAGGGACTTTGGTTGAATGCTGCTGCGGGGAAGTGTGAGGCGCCTCCTTTTCCGCTGCAGGAGAGTTTGGGGGAGTGGGTTGGGAAGAATCGATAGGTTAGGGGGATTGCTACTTTTGGGAGGGATGGGGATTTGATACCAAGATGAGTGCTCTTCTGGCAATTTGGAAGACGAGAGATAGAAGACCTTGTTTAGACACACTGGAAGAAGTAAAGCTAATTCAACACTCCCTGAGCCTTTCTACCCGCAGTGACTGAGCGTTCTACCTACTTCCTTCCAAAGTTGGCCGAGGGTAATCAGCAAGGATTTTATCTGGTGAAGGCTGCTCACTCAAATTTTTTGTTGCATATCGCACTTTGCAGCCGCTCGACAGTTTCTGAGACTGGTTTGAAAGTGAGTATATGAGGAGAGTAGACCGTTTGTGTTAATTTTGTTGCACGTCGCACTTTAGCAGTCGCTAAACGGTCTGTACAGCGTAGTGACTGCCCAGTTGTTTAGTAGTCGGCAGGGTTTTTGTACGGTTGATACATGCACCGTATAGCGACTGCTACCAGTTTACGGTCGGTAGCTTTTATACACTTAGATATTTGTTGCAGGTCGTACTTTTGCAGTCGATATTCAAACTGTAGACCGAGAATGCCTCGACTGTGGACAGTTGTCCAGCAGTCTTGAATAAAACTTTGTTGCACGTCGGATTACGACTGCTCAGAGAGTTGCTTGGTAGTCGGAGGCCTCGTAGACTGCGGAGACACTTTGTTATAATCGTACGTTTAAGCAGTCGGCAACGAACAGAGCGACTACTAGGACTACAGACTTGATCAGCAGTCTCTTAGTTTAATAGCCTGCATAATAAATTTGTTGCATTTCGCAGCAGTTGATAACTGGACTGTCGCACGACTGCTTAGGCTGTAGACAGTTACTTAGTAGTCGGAGGCCTCGTAGACTACGGAGGTGGTTGTTACCAATCGCACGTTTCAGCAGTTGGTGAAGGATTGTAAAGCGACTGACGAGACTGTGTACTTGCCTAGCAATCTCGTAGTTGTATAAATTGGGAACCAATTTATTGCATAACGCACCAGTTGATATATAAACTTTAGGTAGTCAGTTGATTGTTAGCCTGTTATTCAGCAGTCTATTTAGAAGACTTGAGTAAGAAAGTTTGTTGTCCATGGCATCTTTTCTTGCTGACTGATAGAGTAGGTGAATATACTGCTGTTTAGCAGTCGTTCTAACAGTAGACAGGCAACTTAGAAGTTAAGGGTTGCATATCGCACTTTTGCAGTCGTAGTACTCGGAGCTACAACTGACAGTTCTACTTAGAGTTGCGCTAAACTTTGACTTAACTTGACAGTCTTAAGTAGTGGGAGTGTAGAGGTTTTGTTGCATCTCACTTTTGCGGTTACAGTTCTCTCTGAGCTACTTTTGCTACACGCGTAGACTTCTAGTTTGACAACTGACAGCCTTAACTAATCGAATTAGCACTTTTTGTTGCAGATCGCACTTTTCAATTGTGAGAATTCAGTTCCCTGTATTGTCAAATATCAGCTTCGATGACGTAGTTTTCAGTTGATCGACAATTCCTGTCTCCCTGTTGTGTTAGTTGGCGGCTTTAAGCCAGAAGTGATAGGAAAATATTACTAATTGAACTAAATTTATGCGCATTCGTGTAAGGTCTTTAGCAGGTGAAGCAGAAGTGACTGAGACCTGCTGTTATAAGCATTGTTGCACACAGCGTACTGCAAGTTTGCAGGTGTTCAGGAATAAGCTCGGATGATCATTTCAAAATACTATAGAAGTTAGAAAGTCAAAAAAAACCAAACCAAACCTTTTCCTTAAGATGACTATATCGGAACTTCGGACGTAGCCTCAAAAAGTTGGTAAATCATAGTTTGGAGGTTATAATTGTTGTAGTATATAGTATGTTACTATTTCTGCGCAGACTATGGCTTGAGAGGCGATCAGTTTATGGGAATGCTAAATACTGTTCCTGAATTGATAATATAGCAATATTGAAAGATTGGTTCTTAATAATTCTTAGGCCATGGGTACAGACGTCCTTTCCTAAATCTCCACCCAACTCACCTCACACTTAAGCTTAAAATACACCTCCTATCAAATCCCTAGAATCTACCAACACACCCCTTCACAAAAATGCACAAAAAAAATCAAAGTCATGATGTAAGGAATTAAAGGTTGACACTTTACTAACGTAGCATTCACACCGCCCCCAAGCCTTCGCTCGCCCCAACCTTTATACACACGAATAAGTAAAATTTCTTTGCCTACGGGCATCTGGTCAAATTGTAAAGATACAGAGAAGATTAGCATGGCCCCTGCACTAAGGATGACACGCGAAATCAAAGAGAAGCTCCGTCTTTTTTTGTGATTTTCTGATTACGGGAAGGTGTTGGGATGGCGATTTTCTTTTGATAAGCCAGGAGAACAATAAGCCAGGCGAAGGTTTTAAAGTCAGAAGATGTGTCCTCAGATTCTCATAAAAGCTTTGCTTTGCCTTGTGACATACTTCTATGTTGGAGAGACTTGAGTATTTATGCTTATGTTGAATTGTGTCCAAAGCACTCGTCTAAAATTTCATAAAAGAAAGGGGATGAAGAATGTGAGCGTACACAAAGAAGAGAGAGACCTTTACAACTTCTTCATCTTCCATATTTGTTCTTTAACAATTTATCATTAACAGGTATCATATATCAGTCTATGAAAGCAAAGAATCCCGATCAACGAAATCCAAGAATGCAGACATGATCTTAAAGCGCCCTGGCACGCATGGAAATAAACATCATCAAATCCAATCACTCCAGCCCCCAACACCAAAGACCCCCATCACAAGAAACTCCGTCACAAAAATTTGCCACAACTGGGCATATAAAACACAAGTGGGGGCCATCGCCTCCCATTCTCCACATCCCCGCAGCGGCCAACAGAGCCGCAACAACAACGGAATAACACCGTATCCTCACAACCCATCCTGCCCCACCAAAGCCTCAACCTCAATCTCAATCATCATATTCGGAAACGGCAACTCCTTAACACCCACCGCCGTCCAAACCGGTCGATGTTCCGGAATCCTCTCCTTCAACTTCCTGACCATGAGATCAAAGGAAACACTCAAATTGGTATGATAACTGCGAACATGATACACATCCTCCCAGCCCTTCAAGCCGGCCGCTCTCAGGACCGCATCGACATTGTCAAATGCCAAGTCGACCTGTAGCATGATGTTGTCGGCCTCTAGATGGCCTTTGCGATCCCAGCCTCCCTGGCCGGCGACTTTGCACGTGTTGCCCACGATGACGGATTGCGAGTAGTGGCAGATGTCGCTGAATTTCTGACCGGCGTCGGGTCCGTTGGTGAAGTTTAGGGAGTGCATTTTAATGTTGGAGATCTTTATTCGGCGCTTCTTGACGGGCTTGACTTTCTTGGGGAGAGCCGGGGGTGCGGAGGCTGTGGAGGAGCCATCTTCTGCTGTGGCTGCTATAGCTTTATTTCTGAAAAGAGTTGTTAGTTGTTGATTCAAAACAGACTAGAAATCTAGGATGGAGATCTAGTATAGAAAGAGAGAATCTTACTTCTGGAAAACCTGAGGGAATAACATCTTGTCTGTGAAGGAAATGGATGTGGAAATGGTATGAACAAGAAAGAACCAGGCCCGAAGAAATCCGGCGAGAACCCTCCATCTTTATAAACTCCCTCGCCCCAACAAAGTGACCCGCGCGGAGAGCAAAATTGCGAAACATACTATCTCCAACCGTCACAGCTTACCATTTCTTGGGGGTGGATTCCGTAGATCCCCGATGAAGCTGCTAGAGTTCCAAACCCAAGTAAGAACCAAGAGAAAAAGATGCGCTACCCCTGGCTCTCCTAAGAGACATTTCGACCTGGGCGCCAAGGAAACCTTCTGGACTATTGGGAAGATAGGGGATACATAAATTAGAGATAAATGCCTGGGGAGAATTCCGGGTGAGGTGCAATTGCGTTGGCAACTATATCTCGCATAGATGTTCGTACTCGGTTGCATACTTATTCGCACTTCTTCAACAAAATATATCATTGAATCAGCACATAGTCAAACAACTCGAGAAAAACATTAGATAGCAGCTTATCCGCCTATTAGTACATCCTCTAGAAGAAAATAAAATTGACAGTACCATTTCGCTTTTGGTGATCACATAATTGAGTTGCGGTAGATGAAAAACAACCCGCGGGTGAAAGGACAGGGAGGCCAAGATACCGCTATGAAGCTTGAAGCTTGAAGCTACCTTGGTTCTGCTTCATCTTTCTCTGGCCAAGAAGCGAGTCAGTCCATGTTTGAAACAGCACCGTTTGGGGGCAAGGTTCTCCTCATTAACACGAACTGCTTTTTAGCGGGGAATTCTTTAACCCCAAGTTCCAGTCGTTCTAGCGGCGTGGGCGAAACAAGGGGAGCCTTTTAACATGACCTGATTTCTTGGGATATACTCCGTACGGCATGTGACAAAGTATACAGAAGGACGAGGAGGGTGCGACGGAAGTGTCCTTTTTAGACGAATAACCAGCGCTGAAAGGGGGTCAGTGCATCAAGATAAGAAGAAAACAATCGCCCAAGATTGGCAAAGAAAGAGAGAAATAGGTAGTAAGTAAATTGATTATCTTCATTCGCTTTCGTGAACCCAGAATAGTTGCACAAACTGGATATTGAGCAATTGTTGGTACAGGGTGTGTTCTCGCACCTAGGAGATTCTATTCCTCCATTTTATCCTTGTCATCATCTTTTGTCTCTTCATCATCATCCTCTCCTTCCAAATGCTTCTTTGCTAACCGCTCAGCTTCCTCCAATATATCCTTTGGAACCTCTTCGTGTCGTCCCTTCGTTGGACCATCCAAGTTACTAATCCAGGTCATCTCCAACTCGAACTCCTTGTCCTTGTTATCGGCATGTGCAACATAAATGATTCTTGCGGCCTCCTTGACACCATCCTCGAGACTTAATTTACCAGCAGCCAAGTCCAACTTCTCCAATTCTGCTTTGGCGGTTTGTCGTCCCTTGCCGGTTGCTGCCCCGTAGTATCCCCAGTACATTCCACTTGGCTCAATCATGTAAAGTCCTGGTCCACCATATGTCTTGCCCTGAACTTTGCCTCCTGCACCAATAGTTGGACCATTGCCGACCTGACCATCAACTGGAAGCTCGAGCTCGGAATCCCAACCTCCAACAATTGCTGTGATACCGAATGGTCGTACGGAAGAGTAGAGGGTATATGCTTGGAGATAGCCTCCCATTCGACTTGCAAGATCTTTGACTGTGATTGGGGTTTTGTAGACTGAGCGCCAGTTGGCAGCTTCATCGCGAGCGTGAGATACAAAGTGTCGTCCATCGGGTATGAGTCCAGAGGATACCTGAATTGACGTTAGTTCATGTGCCCTTTCTGAAATGTTATGCAAGTCTTGTGGGTTGAAACATACTGCACCAATATGTCTGTCAATCGTTGCAATACGCTTGTTCGCTCCCGCCTTTAATAGCTTGCTTGAAATGACCTTCTCCACCGCTAGGACAACACCATCTTTACACCGGATTCCAATGGAGGTTCCTCCGTTCTCTACCGCCTTGACCGCATACTCGACTTGAAAGTTCCTGCCATCGGGGGAGAAGACGGAGTTGGAGAGATCGTAGCCTGTACCTATTGACGTCTGGGGGAGGTTAGTTTACGAGTTGTGGCAGCGGGTTGGGAAGATTGTGGGAGAAAGTTTGCAGCATACCATGATGAAATCGGCCTATTTTAGAGGATGGGGGTCAGAGGTAATGGGTTGGATGTAATTGTGGACGTGAGGTTGCTGAAGCTCTGTTTAATGAAGCTCACGAAGCTCTAGCCAGGCATCTGAAGCCGCGTCTGGTCGAGCTTGAGGCTCAGGCCGCCATGAGGCTGTAAGGCTGCAACATTTAACAGTCACCTGATCCAGATCGGAAAAACCTTCATCCGATATTCCCATCAAACTCCAGGCTTCCTTTTCAAGCTTAATATAAACTTATATCCACACTTTATTTGGTTGGTTTGCTAAGAGAAAATGGCAATCGATAAATTTGTACGGTTATTTCATATCGAAATTTGAATCCATCTAATTGCAGCGTACCGTGTATGGTATTCGGTTTGATCACCTATGAGAAGACGGTGAGCCCACGGGGTTGCAGTGGAAAGATTTGGAGAGGGTCAGATGCCCGGCGTGTCGTACAACGATTGGCTTTGGAGTCGATAAATCCCAACAAGTGGAACGCTAGCAAGCAACTGCCTAGGTGGTTTCGCCTTTTTGGTTGTTTCTGGTTGGTGTTGGGCAGAGGCGCTTGATGCAGCTGAATGGGGATGGATGGGGTGAAATAGGACCCGTCATCGTGCCTGCTGCCGGTGCGTAGGTGCGGCGCCCTGCAACCAAAAACAATCACAGGGAGGGGTAGTTACGACCTAAGGTTAAGAACTCCTCCTTACCTCCTATTTAATACCTACAATTTCCTTCCTTTGATCCCCCTTTTCACCACAACACCAACATCAACACCAACTCAACTTCTCTCCAAGTCGAATTTTGCTCCTAGAAGATTCTCGTCGATACGCTGTTTGCCTCTCCCTCGATCCTCGTTTTCCATAGGTCCCCAGCAAGTCCCAAACTCCCTCGGTCGCCAACAGAATCCATCCAGGATCTGCCGTTTCGGTTGACAGCTCTACCTCAAGCAGCATCAAGCAGACTCAAGTACATACACATACATACTCATAGCTTAGTGAAAATAAAAGCAAACAAGCACCGTTCCTCTGTCCTCAAGTCTGCTCTGCTCGCTCGAGTATCCTGCCTGCCTCTCAACCTCCCAACCTGCCAATTTGCTCCTCTCACTCTAGCTTCTCCTTCTTCTCAAGCTCAAGACAGAATCTACTCTCACTCCTTTCCTGGCAGCTAGTCAGAATCAGACAGACAAGCTGGCTCTTTGCAGAGCTACACTGGAGCATCTCCAAGTACTTCGCAGCAAGGTATGCTGCTTGCCCCCATCCCGTTCAACAAACTAACCGGTATAGGACAGCTACCTGCCAACTCCTCCCACTATGTCAAACCAAGAGGAACTCGCAGTTCTCTTTTCTAGAAACCTCCATCTAGACAACAACTATGTTGCCCCTCAACCCGAATCTACCCCCGCACCGGCTCCTGTACAAGTCGAAGAACCATATGTCTACTCCATTTCCCGACACTACCACCACTCAGCACATGTTGTGCCGCAGCAACAACCAGCTAGACCGGCTTCGGAGCCTCCCCAAACCGACCAACTCACTGTCGAAATCATCCTTGCTAGACACGGTGTCGACATCTCAACTCTCTTCCCCTCGCAACTCGACTTGTTCAAGACGGCCGATGCTGAACAACAAATGAGACTCGTCGAGTTGTGGAGAATTTGCCCACCAGACTATGGCGGACATGCTTTGACACAAGATCTCGGAAACTGGCCTACCACCTCATTTCAGCAAGAAGAGGCTATGGCAAAGTTACGATACGAGCGTCAGATGTTGGAAGAACGGGCGTCGAGAACCAACGGAGATCAAAGCATGGATAGTGACACCATGAGTGACTCGAGTGCACCTCTCACACCAATCCAAGGTGGGGATGGCCGATGGGCAAACAATGGACAATCCGCCGAACCTTACATGACGTCTGGTTACGAGGCTCTTGCACAACGAGAATACGAGCAATCCGCAATCGCCGCGGGTCCATCCAAGGATATATATTCGCACTTCGGAACATCAGGACCTCAATACAATCGCTCTACAGATCCGGTTTACAACACAATTCAAGATATCCACACTTTCCCAAACACGGGTGTTGACTGGTCTCAAAAGATGGCTATGGAAAACCAATACGGTGCTTTCGAGCAACAACAATTTCAACACAACTCTGGAGGGATGGCAATTAATGGATATGGGCAAGACGAAGAGATGTTGTAGAGTACATACACTTAAGCATAGGTACATAGCTTAATCAGCTTATTGCTGGTTCTAGATTTAGTTGGTCTTCTGTCGATGGATTTTACCTGGAAGGTTCGAGCATGGGCTTCATTGTTTCTGGCGTCTACGGATTGCAGATTGGTACATATGGCATGTTAAGGGCATGGGCTCTTATTTTTCATGAGTTATGATGAGTGGATGGATTTCTATGGCGGAGGATTCGGGGGCAGGAAGTTTTCTAGGCATCTACTCTCTTCGTCTTCGCGTTTTCTCTTCCTGTATCATGTTCTTTCTGTTTGATCGATGTTCTAGGGGGTTTACCAGGATCCGACTTTTCCTTTTGTGTGAGGTACGTACTCCATTGATCAACCCTTCCAAAATCCCGTCGTTTCCTTTCCCCTCACCCATTCTCCCTACCCTACAACGAAACCCCTACAGGACCTTTCCAATCCCTCAAGTCCGGGGTCGAGGTACGTGTTATACCCACCAATATCCCCATCCCTCCCTTCCAAATTGGAAAGTGTCTCACTACTTACCTGAAAGCAAGTACCCTGGATCCATCCCGGACTTTGACTCTCTCTACCTGGACTACTGGCTACTGGATTCCCCGTCCCCCCCATCCTTTCCATTTCCATTGCTCTTTGTTTCTGATCTTTTACCTCCATAGTTTGATTCAGATGAATTAAATACAAATTTTACCCAAGTTCCGGAATGGTTTCCAGTGATTTGACATGTGTATGATTGTGCTTTGGTGGTAAAGGTTCACCTTGCTGAGGGAAGAGGATGAGGAAGGGAAGGAGGGCCGAGGGAGGATTCAGTCGTACCGGATACTTCGCTCGGTGATATAGAGATGACAATTTACTATCTCAATTCTCTCAACCACAAACAGTTCACCCATAATCATTCTTACATATGGCATTGCCAAGACTCTACCTATAAAGCAATCTGCTGGAACAAAGGTGACCTTTCATGGGGCAAGGAAATAGTTTGCTTCACATCTAATTTATTTCAATGGATAGACCTTTTCTCATCTCCATGTTTCAAACTAAAAAAGCTATTACCATGTTATTTTTGGTATGCTATTTGAGAAAGATATGATAGTATTTCGACGATAAGAAGTAGATCAGTGGTAGAATGTGTATTCTATGTTAAAAATTCAGATGAAAAGTGTTAGGAGCGAAATTTAGCTCTATTCCTTTTCGAGACGGAAGGAATTGTACTTATTCTGGGTGGAGATTATGGGGGTTGTTCCTTGCCTTGTTTCGAGTCCGGGGCAGGCATTTCCAGGCTCCATTGTCCAATTTGTAAGTTGAAGAGAGGGGAGTGGGAGGTTGGGTTTCATTTTTATATGTTGGGATGCCCGGTGAGATTATTCACTTGCTTGGTAGGATGTTTTTTGGGTTGTGGAGGATTATCTGTTTTGAGGTTTATTGTTTAGTTGGGAGTTTCTGGTTGGTGGAGTGGCGTCGGTACTTTTCGTGTTAGTGAACCGGTCGCTATTATAATTAATGAGGGTTGTAAAGAGGTAGAAGTAGAGTACGTGTTAAGAAATATTCAAGCCAGGTGAATTGAGGAAGGTATCCTTAACCTATAAAAGCATTCCCCAGCTACTAACTTCAAGGACGCGGAGACAAACTCTGCAGAAGAGTTGACATGTTGTCTCGGAGAGTATAAACAATCACTTACACGTGCGCAATAACATAGAAGCGGTTACAGAAGCTCCGAAATCTCCTCGGCGTTCCTCTTTTTGCTATAAATAATATTTTCATCTGAATTTCGTCTTCTTTTGCTGCTGGGTTTTCATTTACTGTCGAATACTGCCTGGAAGTTCCATTGTGTTTCGACAGCGGGAGTAAGAATGGTAGTAAAATGACCACGAAAATAAATTATTCTGAGGAACTCGATTCTATGTACTTGGTAATAGCTTCATCGGGTTGAAAATCTAGTCTTTTAAGGTGCCTACCGAGTCTTAGCGAACGTATAGATGAAGGGAGTGTCTTTGGTTACTGATCCTATTTACACTCAAGTCGCGTTTTAAATTCTTTGTGCTGAGAATTGTTTTTATTTAGGTATAGTAGGCCCAGAGAGATTGAAGCAGTAGAGCAGCAATAACTGCTTAGCGTGAAAGTTTGTGGTTGTTGTCTAACTAATCAGACAAGAGGAGAAGATCTATAGAATATATGTTTTCGAGGGGACTGGAATCGTATCGATTTATACTCGGATTGGGTGTTTAGAGTGTGACCCTAGGTGAAGACGGGAAGCTGAAAGATGAAGTAAGAATAGGTCTAAGCTCGTCTGGAAAGCACTTCCGTCTTTCTTATTTCTCGGTATTGAATCTTGAGAGACTGTAAGAAAAAGTGACCAAAGTTTCCCACCCTCACGATTCAACAACACCATTGTGAGAAGCAGGGAGGTTCAGATTTAAGAAAACAACTATCGGAAACTCGTCAAAGATGTAAGCCCAAAAAACACCATGTCTCGGCCGGACCGCATCCGTTCTCTACTTCCTCTGGTTTACTTATCAAGCTCTGTGACTGGTACTCAATCTTTCTTTTCTATCGGTGATAGTATCCAGCCAAGACCCAAACTCCAACTTCTTTCATTTCACAGCAAACAAAAACCGAAGATTCGGTAGTAGAAGTTCAATCGGGAGTAGATTCAAACTTGACTTTTTCAAGATGTGATTATTGAGATCAAAGTGAAAATTAAGTCTTGAAACCACTTAACTCCAAGAGGGCTTTAGAAACGGACTTAGAAATTAAACGATCGGGTACCTCAGCGACAACCCGGGCTTACATGTTATCCCAGCGGCAGTGGCATAATTTTCCAGCTGTGTAAAAGTAAACAGCTGCAGGCCTAGTTCATTTTTATCTACCTTGGTTTGCTTGCTTAGCCAATCTCCAAGGAGTGAATATTTAACAACAGTATTGCGTCAAGTGGAAAATACCTATTTTCACAGCCAATTGTAAAACAACGTGATCATTCGTGTTCACCAATATATAGCACCCAGCTCCTGGTTTTGTAACTATGATATGTAGACCATTAAATTTTTGAACTTGCTCCTGCATATTAAATATACAGGGGTAGCTCTGCCATCATTCAATGTGACAGTCTCCTCCCCATTGTATCCTTGGGCAAATAGCTTAACACAAGCAAGATAAACCATTACTAAAGCTGCAGTATACTAAGTTATAATACCCTCCATATATTTACATCTTTGTCTTAATTTTACAACCCAAAATCTTAGTTTCCTTAAGGAAAAACTTTGTATCATATATCAAAATGTTTAAAGTAATCCAGTATACCACCCTTCTTAGATCTCACCAGTTTTTATAGAAGGTAAAAAGACAAAAAAAAAAACAGGAAAACAAAGTAGTCTACCATCCAGGCTTCGAACCCGGGTCGGGCGGTTCACAGGGGAAATTGGGATCTAAGGTACCGGCCCTCTTTCTTCGCATTCCCATGTGCTGACCGACTACACTAAATGACCATATTTGTTGACTATATGGAAAGCATGGTGTTATTGACGACTATGAATTTTTGGAGGTGGGTGGTTGGTTTGTGGGGTGGTCTGAGGTGAATATGTACAGTTCGCGACCGCTTGTTTGTTACTACTCCTCGAGTAAGACGAGAGGATGTTTTGGAAGAGAAAACCAGATATATCATCGGGTGTACTATCCTGAAGTATCTGAGTAAGGTATATTCACTATGAGAGTAGCGATTCTTCGATGATGATATATCTACTTGTTTGGTAGGAATACCATTTCAACTTCTTGAACATGTGCTACTTTATCGAAGGTACAACTAAAAGATAGCAGCAACTTATCTATGTGTTAAATAGTAAACTTTAACTGAACAAGCTAGAAAGCCGTAGTCTTGTGAGTGAAAGAAAATCTTGGAGAATGAATTCCTTCTGGTGGCGTTGTCATAATTTGGAGTTTCCGTAGTTGTCCTAGAGTCTCATAGTTATCATCTTCTGAAAAGTGACCCCAACATTTCACTACTCTATCCAACTTGACACTCAGCTTCAAACAATTCCCTCACATGACATAATCTAATCAATTCGTGAAATTTAAGTAGAACCAGACAATATATCCCAAGCAAATCCTGAAAGGATGAGACGAAAACATCAATCCGACCGCTCCCGCATTTACTCCAACTGCCCAACGCCACTGTGACGCCAGTCCACTAGAGATCAGTGGCTAGTGCTGAGCGCTCTTTTGATTTTCAAGACTTATTGTGCAAAAAGACAGACCCTTCTCGAGTCTCACCTCTCTGAATTTCTCTGTCAAGTAAGGTTTAGGATTCGAGAGCAGCAATTAAAATAACGCTAGCATAAGTTAGGACGTAAAGCGTTCAGATGAATCCAATCTCGAGGTAGCCATCTCTATGCACATACATCAGCTTTAAATCGTGTCCAGTCTATAGTTACCTCCATATGTCGGTCAAGTGACTTGAATACTCATCGACTCTCTCCAAAGCATATTTGTTTCTTGGTTTTCTCTAGGTATTTGGTCAGGTCCGGAAGTAAACAAACGTCTCACAAGAGATCCATGCATTGCTCTACGAACACGGCATAACTCACTAAATTACGTAGATAATCTGCAATTGCAAATTTGTTTCAGAGGACTTCTAGAGAATAGAGAAATTGAGTTTGGTGTTCTCTGATGTCTTCTGGGAAAAGGTTTTCACTGATCCAAACCCGTTTCATGTAATTAAGAGATAAAGTAAGTGTTTGTGGGAGTTGTAATATCCTATCCCTCTTAATACTTTTTGGGGGAGAACAGTATTGGTGACTTCCTTCAACACCTGGCAAGTTATAACAGAGATAGTGAATGTTAAGGTCGGGAAACAAGGCGTAAGCCTCTTCTTGCCCGGGGGTATTTGATTCAATTATTTGCATTTAATAGAATAGGACACGTCTATATTATCTGAGTAAGTTATATCGTCTAATTTTAGACTTTTGTATTCTTAGAACCAGTATTACAACAACCTATATGTATATTGAACGTTTTAAACCGAGCATCCAAGTTGTAAAGTGTTAAAAACTCTCCTATCGAGTTATATCTATATACCTAGCAATAGTACTTCAGCGAGACACCCTATAACCGAGCCCCACTACCCACCCGCCTCTAATCATTGATTTCATGATTCCACAGACTCATTTGATCCTCAAGACTCATTTGCCCCGGACCATACCCATTCCCCCGAAAATCTACAGCAGGATCTATAATCTGTACCTTACACCCCCTCTCATCCCCATCCAAAATCCGACACAACGGCTTCTCAACAACCAAACAAAAACTCTCCAAGCCCTCAAATTTCATCAAAGGATCAAGCCACAGACTCTCAAATCCTTGTTGGGGACCGGAATCCGGGAGGGATTCCTCGGTAAAGATTCTCACTTGGAGTTTTTTCAGAACCTGAAAGGTCGCGACGAGGTCCCAGAATCTTTGGTAGGCTAGGTTTGCGGCGGCGCTGACTTGAGGCTGGGAACTGTGTTCAGGCTGGGGACGGTTTTCTAGAGCTTTTATTTTTCTGCGAAACAGAAAGAAGGTGGGTTGGGGTGACGGTGAGATGGGGGAGGGTGCCTTCATGTCCCATTCTAGATCTAAAGATGTGATGGAGTGTAGGAGAGGCATGGACAGGGCGTTGGCAAATTTTCGAAAGGCGCCTGGGGATTCGAAAGCGAAACATGTTTTTCTATATAGGATAGGTGAAACCTCAATATAGCTTTGGGAATTGGTTAGTTGCATGCCTTATTCTAGATACTCGGGCGGAGGGGACTTACGCTTGTCGACATGTGAATAGAAGCGAATTTCCAATTTTCGGAGAATCGGTCGGACTAAAGTAAAGATGGTTCTCCTCTACCAATTTCCATTTCCGTCTAAAGTAGCCCCATTCCGCTTTATCTGGCCAGCAGCAGAGCTGCCATTTTTCATCTGGATCAGAGAATAGATAGTCATAGATTTGTTGACGGATTTCAAGTGGGAGCCGACCGAGAAGTGCACATTGCAATTGAGGAAAAATATTTTGGGACCATATCCGAGCCATGACTTTAGGCGAAGGAGGGACTTCAGGCGAAGGAGGGACTTCAGGCGAGCGAGGCGCTTTAAACTAGGGAGAATCAGCCGAGTCCATGAAAACTAGAGTTAGACTTACAGGACCTCGGATACGGCGAACAATTCTCTTCACCTGCCTGCCGAGTGCCTTTTTCATGGCTTGGATATCTTCAGGCATTTTCCCGATGGCAGCTGTGTTAGGAAGTAGGTAGGAGGAACACAGGCCACACACTTGTACCATATCTCGATCACGATGACTGACTACAAAGGTTGGTACCTAGGATGCTGACGCGATAGGCAGCCGCCTGCCAGCAGCACCTCGTACTCAAAATCGCAAGCAACAGCTCATTTACAAAGTCTTACATAAGCTCCAATTTGAGAGGATAAGCCATGAGTTCTTTCCTAGTAACCGGGGTCACTCACCGCTTATCCACGGGGCGTAGGTACCTCAGGTCCAGGCCAACTTCACGTCAGATATCACGAAGAAAAACTTTAAGTAGAGAATAACAAAGATATGGTCAAAAGAAGTGTTCACTATTTTGTGCGCCTAAAATACATGAACCGCCAAACGGGTCGGTTATCTCATGATCCAAATCGCCATGAGGTACAACAAAGGACGAAAAAACGCGAATGAATGGGAAGGGAAAATTCCCAAACACCATCCCATCATCTCTCTTCCCGAATCGAATCGACTATTATGTCATTGATAGACCCTTTTTCTTTCTCTTTTACTAAATTTATGAAGTGCTTCTGGTAGATCGCTTATTGACCTCTGCCTTGGCTTGCTCGGTTCCTGATGCAACTGCCTCTGCAACCTTGTCCTTAGCATCAGTAGCGGTCTTCTTTGCGTCGGCAGCGGCCTTCTTGACTGCTGGTGGAGCGGAAGATCCGGATGCGCTGACGATACCAACAATAATTGCGATCAAAGTAACGAAAGCAGCGGCAAGACCACCGGCAGCCTCTGGAACAAACTTGATGGCTTGGATAGGATCGTTCTGGGCAATAGTGAAGAAAAGGTCAAGCTTTTCCTTAACATAGGTGACTGGGTCATCCATGAAGACCAAATCAGAAGGTGACTTAATTGGCTTTTCGGCATCCTTTGGCTTCTCAGCAAGTTCAAGAAGTTGCTCAATTGGGTGCTTCTCAAAAAAGGTCTCATCGGCGAACTTGGCGGCATCCTCAACGGAGTGACCAATGTAGATGTTGTCGAAAAGAATGTCCTTGTCCATGGTCCAGAGTTCGAAACCGATCTATGATATGTATTAGCGGAGAGGTTCAGAGAGAGGAAAAGGAATTACTTACAGCTCCCATTGGCTCAAGGTTGGATGGGTTCTTCTCTTCGAAATAAGCTGGGTTGGCAATCTTACGAGGAGCCCAGACACCCTTGTAGGCTGGGTTGTCAATGAAAGGTGCGGTCCATTTGCCTTTGTAAGCTGGGTTCTTGATCATTGGCTTCTCCCATTTTCCACATCCAGATGCATCGTCGCACTTGGGGTTTGGTACGGTTGGTGCGACCCAGTCACCATCTTCCTCCTCGTCCCAATCGGCTGGCATGGCAGCTTCTGGGTCTGGGATAGTCATTGGCTCGTCCTCTAGCCAATCCTCTGGCTTTGTGGCCTCCTCATCGACAATCTCGAATGGTGCCTCTTCATCCCAATCTTCTGGCTTCTTGGCCTCTGGATCAGCGATACGGGCTTCATCAACCCAGGTGTCTGGCTTGGAATCCTTTGGATCATCAATCTCCTTTGGTGGGTTGAATGCTGGCTCGAAATCCTGTCACTAGTCAGCGTTGTTTCCATATTGATGCTCCGGAATATATTTACCTCGAGAAGGTTGGCCTCCTTGACTTGCTCGCCGTTCAACTTGATGATGGCAGTGTTGTTTGGGTGGATGATTAAGGTATACAGCTCGGTAGTCTTGACAATTCGTGCCTGTGGTGGGGAACTGAGGTGCTTCTCCTCATATTCCTTGGTCTTTGGGTTCTTGTGGTTGATGATCAAGTGAACCTTGTTGGTGGAACCGCACTTATCGGGACCGAACATGATAACATATGGGGAGGCGTTGGAGAACTCATCCTGGTGGAGGGCCTTGTTGTCTCGCAAACTGTTTCAATTGGTGTTAGAATAACTTCTGACATTTATCATATCAAGAGGGGAGAAAAGCGGGGAATACACTTACAGCTTCATGTAAGCTCCACCACAAGAGATTCCATCTTGTAGCTTAGCCTCGTATTGAACAACAAGTGTTTTACCCTTGTTGTCAATCTTTTTTGGGAATTTTGCGGAAATAGCGTGGTGGGCTGCGACATCCTTCATGACGAGACCCTTATCGCCTTCCATGCCTTTGTAAACGGTTGGCTCCTCAACAGACCAGGTGCCGGTGTAGCTCCAGGCCTCGTCTTCCTTGTCGCTACCCTTGGTATCCTTTTTGGCGTGGCTGGGTTTCCATCGAGTCTCCCAGTCCTCGGTAAACTGTTCGAGAAAAGGGGCCTTGATTGTGGAAGGCTAGGTGAGAAAGTCAGTATCGAAATTCACATGTTTTTGTGCAAAAAGTAAGCTATTCAGGTGGTTGGAAGCTTACAGTGAAAGTTGGGAGCTCAGGAGTTGAAGAGGTAGCAGATGAAGCTGCGGATGAGGCATCGCTGGCAACGCTAGAAACAGAAGAGCTGGCCTCGCTCAAGACTGATTGAGCATCGGCATTGACAGTTCCTGCCAGCAGAGCAGCTGCTGAGATAGCAGCGTGGAAACGCATGATGTGATGGCGGATCGGTTGGGTCGGGTGGGAGAGAGGAGCAAGAAGGGAGCAAACTCAGAGATGTATGGGCGATGCTTCCAGAGCCAGAGTGGGAGATGTCAGGAGAGAGAGAGAGCAAGCAGATCGTGGAATCGGCGAGATGGTTGAGCACTTGATTAAGTACGTGTGGAGCCCAGCTTGTTAACAACTGTCCTCAAGTTTTTGGACAGAGGTGCTACTGTCTCCGCACAAGGTGCAGCAGGAGAAAGGTGGTCCGTGCTATCCTTGTGTGGGCGATCAAATCGGCTTGCTGCTTTATCATTTATCCGATATTCACCTCTGTTATGAACCTTCACTAGGCACATGTCTTTACAAAGATGTTTTTGCGAGAAGGAGAGAAGTAAGATAATTTCAGAATTACTGTACCACATTTATTCATTTAATTAGCTAGGATATAGTGCCATTAGCTCTGAAAGAACCCCTCGCTTACCTACAGGTACCTATCTTCAATTAGAATACTAGAAGTAAGCGTTATTTAAGTGAGAAATGTCCTAGTTACTAAGTATATTTACAGAAAGTTTTGTTTGACCAATTCTAAATTAGGAGAAGACTTACGTATACCCCTACTTACACAGTTCTGGGCTGATCTTCCAAGTCCACAGAAAGAACAGAGATTCTCAAAGAATATAATCTCCTGGATAATTCCTTAGAATTCTAGGAACGGCTTTACTTTGCTACTTAATTTAGTCCTACAAGGATCCCTCAGTATATCTTTAAGATAGGTACTTACGATTCTAGTAATCAAAGAACTGGTTATATCTAGGTTTACTACACTCCCAAAGATCACTTGAATTTCTACTTGCTTTCTAAAACATTTATCTGCTTTCTACCCAAGTCGGTACTCTCTTTTTGTAAACTCCAAAGCTGTTGGTTGGTAAGGCCTTCGGCACGGGTTAACCAATGTGGAAGGCACGAGGGGAAACATCGCCGCTTTTCCCACCCCAGATTTTGTTCCAACAGCTTGTCTGCCGGCTTCTAACTTATGCCACGCTGGCTACAACTTTTGAAGCTACGGAAGTCCAGAAGAATCCGCTTCGCTTCGACGGAAGCTACCGGTACTTGATACACCTCGGGAGGCCCATTTTGGCAATATGTGAGACTAATTCAGACTAATTACAGGTACATGAACGCCACTCGGCATCTTGGAGGTTGCACGAATCGCTTCGTGATGCGTAGTTGGCTTCAATATGAAAGAATTGAAGCTATTCAGGGTGCAAAATCGAGTATTATAAAGGAGTGCTGGTTTCTATCTCTCACCTGAAGTCTAATTGAGTCAGGTAAGAATATGTTATTCAAATCAATGGCTTATTCTAGATGATGCCATCGTCTCCCATTCCATTCACAACTTGCTGCCCCACCTTCGGCGAAAATTAAACCCGATTTCAAGGTTCAGCTTCAAGAGAACTGAGCTACCCCTCCACGCCTCAACAGTTTTCAAGCTATTTGATACGCCGCTTCCAATATCTTGTTATATTCAGATCAGTCCAAGATGACTGAAGCAAGCAACTCTCAAGAGCCCACAGACAACAATGACCATCTCATCAGGTCATCTGACAGCCAACACCCCGCCAACCTAATACCAGAACTTTGCAGAAAGTTTTGGACTTTGGGATGGGTCACTGGTACAGGAGGAGGGACGAGCATTCGAAATGAGTAGGTGTTTCTGTCAGTCTGAGGTAATAAGTATTAACAAGTTCCAGTGACTTGGTTTACCTTGCACCATCCGGTGTTCAAAAGGAACTCATGAAATCCGGTATCTACACCTAGAAAGAAGAATCAAAACAAATTCTCTAATCAACATTCCCCCAAACAGAAGATATCTACGTCCTCTCCCTGGCTCAGCAAACCGACCCAAAGAACCGAGTCTACCTCCGCTCCCCACCCTCCCTAAAACCCTCCCAATGCACCCCCCTCTTCATCGCCGCCTTCACAAAACGCAACGCAGGATGCTGTATACACACGCACTCCCAATGGGCCGTCCTCCTCACCCTTCTCCTGGAAGCTCAACCCTCAAACAAAACCTTGTTTGAGATCAACAATATTGAGCAGATCAAAGGGTTCGGCAAGGGGTTTCAGAAACAGGGTGCCCTCGGATATCATGATACCCTACGCATTCCCGTTATTGAGAATACCCCACACGAGGAAGATCTTACGGAAAGTCTGGAGGCTGCGATGGAGCAGTATCCGGATACTTATGCGGTTCTTGTTCGGAGGCATGGGGTCTATGTTTGGGGGGAGACTGTGCATAAGGCTAAGACGCAGGCTGAGAGGTTGTTTCTGAATTCTTTTTTCTCTTTTTTTGTGGGCAAGGACTTTGATTGCTGACTTTTGAATAGTTTGGACTACCTCTTTCAGTTGGCGGTTGAGATGAAGAAGTTTGGGTTGCCTTGGTTGAGCGATATCAAGTGAGCCACGTCTTTCGAAATCCTGGATTTCATTTCGAGTCGTGAGAACACATTAGCAACACAAAAAACCTCCTTTACTTTCCTCGCTCTTCTTTTGCTACCACTCAATAGATTCCATTATCTACTCGATATCTTGCCAGTGGAAAATGATCAAGTGGTTCACATAGAGTGTCCAGTGATACCTCGTACGAGTGAGACATTTGGCCATTGCTCTCTCGTTCTTCATTGGCCTCATTACAAAAGAACCCCCCCCCCCCCCCCCCCCCCCCCCCCCCCAAAAGGATGGCCAATAAGGAAATGAAAGTATCCAAGTTTTGAGTTTTGCGTCGATTTCTCACCGAGGAAGTAAATTTGTGGGTATCGTCTTTGTGTAAATCTTTGTGTAAACCTTTTGAACCGCAAAGAATCAATCCCCCGCGATCTAAAAAGTGCTTGTCCTCGTTCCCTGAGCACCTAATAATACTCGTTAAATTGTATCTTGTTGAAGGGTAGGATGCTAGCAATGGCCATTTGACAATAGTCATTCACCGGTACAGGTGGGATGATGTTCAGCTCACATCACAAATTGTTTTTAGGCGTTCAAGTTTTGGCCATTTGCAAATCTTATTTATTGGTCCACGGCTCTAAAGTTTTACTCGCTCACTTTCCTTTAATCCTTCCAACCACGTCTCTTCCCAATAGCCTTAGCAACATAAACCAGCCCCAAAAGCACCGGAACCTCAATCAACGGCCCCACAGTAGCAGCCAACGCCTGATCACTATTCGGCCCATAAGTCGCAACCGCCACGGCAATAGCCAACTCAAAATTATTACTCGCTGCCGTGAAACTCTGGGTTGCCGCAAGTTTATACCCAAATCCCAATTTATAACACACCAACAAGGTCACGAAGAATATAATCCCGAAATAAACAACAAGAGGGGCGGCAACACGGATGACGGCCACGATTTGATGCACGACTTGCCTACCTTGGGACGCGAACAGGATTAAAATCGTGAAGAGGAGGCCGATGAGGGACCATGGTGCGGTCCATTTGATGAATATGTCGTTGTAGAAATGGGGGGAGGTGAGTTTTAGGAGGGTGATGCGGGTTAGTATTGCGGCTGCGAGGGGCATTCCGAGGAAGACGGCGACGGATTGAGCGACTGTGCTGTATTGGATGTCGAAGGGGCCTTCTTCGTGGGAGATTATTTTTATGAATAACAGGGCGAGGGGGGCGAAGAAGGTGATTTGGAGGAGGGAGTTTTGGGCTACGAGGATGGCGCAGTATTCGTTGTCTCCGCCTGCTAGGCCAGTCCAGATTAGAACCTGGTTGATGTTAGTTTTGTATTTTTTTAGACGGAGGGGAGGGGATATACCATTGCGATGCAGCGTGCGAGACCGACGAGGATTAGTCCTTCTCGCAAGGCTGGTTTATCTGGGAGGAATGCCCATGCTAGACCGAGCTGTTGGAGTGTTAGTTCTCATCCGATATTGAGAAGTGTATGTGAAAGAGACTTACCATGATCAAAGGAGCAACAATCCAATTCACAACCACACTGAAAGCAACCTGTTTCCAAATCTCCCGAGTGCGGAAGACATGATGTAAAGTCTCGTACTTTACTTTGCAGAGTATTGGATACATCATGACCAACAATCCCACAGCTGTATCTCAGTTATTCATTTATCTTTTTCACTTCAACGCCATTTCACCACTTAGTCGCAAACGAATAAGGAAGAAGGAGAATTTACCAATAGGTACAGAAACACCTACGAAATTTCCTCGTTGTAAAGCTGGACCGGTGTTAGGTACGAAGTTTCCGAGGATGATACCGATGGCCATGGCGAGGAAGATCCATAATGCGAGAAAGCGGTCTAGTATCCCGAGATTTTTGTAGACGGAGGATTTCGTGGTGTCGCTTGGTGGGTTGACATCTTGAGAATTCAGGGTTCCCTTTTCAATATCGGAAGATGTTGGAGGGGTAGAGGGAGGAATGACTTCTTGTTGTGGTGGTGGGTTGTCCATCTGGGTGTAGTGTTTGAGATGCTTTCAAAGTTGGGGGAAGCGAAGTCGACGGGGACTTTGGAGTGGTTACCCTACCAGATTTCTTGGACTAAGGTGCTTTTGATTTGAGATGCATTTTAATTTTATTGCCAGAGAGGAATTTATATAGCAGGCAAAGTTGTTTAGACTATGATTTCTCCTAGTTGAAAATCATCGTGGTTGACCTATCAGAGGACGGGGGTGACATCCTTTCTGACCCCTGTCCTTTGGTCGGTTGAACTTTTAGTGGAGAATGGACTTAGGAAGTTTTGAGTGATATGTCACTCCCCATTTTTAAAAACCTGTGGTAGAAATCAGCTTTACTAAGATATCTTGCTCTTGTTCTCTTGGAGAATAATGCTCTCAAGGAGCATTGGAGTTCATTACTCCAGAGCCCCACACTATGGGCGCGCCCGAGGTTGAACGTGGGGAAGCTTGCATGGGGCTTTGGAGTTTGACATAGATACTTCAACCTCACTTACTCTGAATCAATAAAATTTATTTAGTAT
This sequence comes from Hymenoscyphus scutula, assembly GCA_001399465.1. Taxonomy (NCBI): domain Eukaryota; kingdom Fungi; phylum Ascomycota; class Leotiomycetes; order Helotiales; family Helotiaceae; genus Hymenoscyphus; species Hymenoscyphus scutula. Next base: position 28,688 of record LKTO01000202.1, read on the forward strand.
GAGATCTTTTATCTTATCTAATTACTAACACAGGTACTCCAATATGACCTCCTTCACCTTTCTACGACGTGCTTTCCTCTATAGTACCATCCCGCCATCCCTTATTGAAATCAACACTAACTTAACAACAGTCCCCTCCTCCTCGCTGAAATTCCTTAAAAAATCCTACTCCCTCACCGTAGCCGCAGTACGACCTCGAAGACTGCGTCACCCCCTCCAATAAACCCGAAGCCCGCAAAAACCTGCAATCCTTCCTCTCCTAAATCGCAGTCCGCATAAGCTCCGTCTCCTCAGGACTCGCCCTCGACGACTTAACTTCCATCCTCCAATCCAAAAACATAGACGCCGTCGCCGACCATGAGCCGGAATACAGTTTGAAATTGCAACAGCAGCATGTATTTATCTTATCCGCGAATGGGAGGAAAAAAGGGATCTAGTATGTATGGCTGCGAAACAGACTTGATCTGTAGACTTTGTATGATCAATATGAATCTTCAGTACTTCCTCTTACATTAATTGGGCAATGACCTAGTAATCTATATTTCTGACCTCTCTGAAGTTATCTCCATTCAACTTCGTTATAACCAGATGACTTATATTATCATGCTTTATAATCATACTCCCGTAGGTTCAAATTCACAACTGATTAACAAAACCCCCCGTATCGTGAATCATTCATACACCTAGCATTCATGAACTGCTTTATCACACCGTCCTCGAGCCCAGCCCATATAAACGCTCTCAGCGAGTAAATATCTGGAACTTGACAGATGTCAAAACTGCTTTGCTAGTTGGATTCACTCAGCAATAGGTCCAATTTAGTTCAATTTGATCTCCACCCTTCTCCTCCCTTTACCCCTCCCCCTCCATAATTCAACAATGAGGGATTATCTGAATGTTCTTCCTTTTTTCGGAAGTTTGTGTATTTTCGAAAGTATATATATATATTTGATAGCAAACTTTGGTAAGGGGAGCTTAACAGGACGGCAGGGGTTAATAAGGGCATTGTTTTATTAAGGACGTCAAGTTTATTCTGCCGATATAGAAGGGATGAGTCAGGTACAACCGCTATAATTGACAACTGCTAGAGAGGTGGAGACTTAGAAAGCAGTGTGAGAAATGAGTAGAGTAGAGTAGAGTAGAGTAGTGGGTACATACTCTACTCTACTCAACTACTCTGAGTAGTCGGGCCGAATCGGGCCGGGGCCGGAGTAGCCCGAGCAAGACCCCCTAACAGGAGCCTTTATATAATATAACTTCTTCATTTTAAGCTTCAATAAATTAGTTATTAATTATACAATCAATTATATATAACGTAGTTTACCACCGACTCGGCCATATCACTGAGTCGGCCACTTTTCCTTGGCATTGAACTTTAAGTACTAATAAATCAACCATAATATGTTAAATTAACTATAACTCAGAAGAATCTGAAGAAGTAGACATATCTACCTCCAATTGACAAGTTCGTACATTATGACCAGCTTTTCCGCAAGTGCTACAACGTCGCCTAGACGGTTGCCCCTCCTTCCGATTACCCTCCTCTGCACGTAAGTCGCGTTGTACCTGCTCATCCACATGCTTCTGGGCTAAAATATCCTGTACATCCTCTACTGTAAGTACACCCCCTTGACGTACACGAGTCTTTTCAGCCCTACGGCGTTTACTTAGGGCTTCATTGGCTGCTCGAAGGGTGCGTACCTCAGCGGACAAAAGGGTCATCTCATGGGCCATTCACTCTGTACCCTTCGCTAATGTAGCAACTGTCTCAAAGAGTGGAGTTGGCGAGCTCCCCTAGTGTTGGGCAATACGATTCCGAACAAGAGTTGATTGTGAAAGAGCTTCGGCTGGGTTGGAAGGGGTCTGGGAGATCCAAGGGTTGGAATTTGCAGTAGAGGGTCTAGAGGGAGTTGGAGTCCGTAACTTCACGTCAAGCTTTGATAGCACTGCTTGCGGGTCGAAAGGTACTAGGCCAGCTCCACGGAATCCAGCTTGAACGTTTTGGGCTGTTATAGATTCCCTATATACTGCTACAAAGGCTAGAAAGAACTCCACCTTAGTAATGTGGTTAATATAGGCTTTGATAAACATCTCAATCTGCCGACCGTATGCCCGTTTTAACACACTAAAGCACCCAACATCAAGTGGCTGGGTTAGATGGGATGAATGAGGGGGCAGTGAAAGAGTAATAATGTTGTGTGTCTTGCAGTACTCTTAGAGCTCGGCTGATTCATGACTCTCATGCCTATCTAATACCAGCATTCGATATGAGCCCTTTGCACGACTAGCAGTGTGTTTATCGAAGTGTTGTAGCCATTCTAGACCTGTCTCGTTGTTTGTCCATCCATTGCTTGTTGGTTTGATAATCCAATTGTGTGGTAGGCCGCCCTCGGTATACCAACTAGCAAGGTGGTTTTTTGCTTTAACCACCAAAAATGGCGGTATATTCAAACCCTCCCCATTAACACACACAATTGCTGTAGCCCATTCTCGATTACCAGGTTGAACAGCTTTGCCTCTACCACGTCGATCCGCGCGTGTAACAACCATAGCAGAGCTAATTATGCCTATCATAAAACCAGTCTCGTCAAAGTTCCAAAAGTCGCAGTCTTGAATGCCATATTTCGCTCGCATATTCTCTACTAGCCTGAACCATGCTTTAATAAGCTCGGGATCTTCGCACAAGGCTCCTTGAAAGTCGTAAACGCGATTAAAACGCGTCTTTAACTCTGGGCGTCGTTGTACAAAGCGTTGGGCCTAGTTCTTTCCGACGCGTTGTCCTCTACGCGACTCTAGTATATGATTCGCTATATCTTCAACACTAGCAAGGCGGGGCGCAAATCCCCTCGAATCTAGATCGAGTATATATCGAATAATCTTCTCTTCCTCAGTATTAGTTAACTTGTAACAATTGGCTCTAGATTCAAGGCGGTAGGTTCGGCTAGCTATTCTGTCGGCAAGGGTAGTGCGTGGTACTTTATAGATCTTTGCTGTAGAGCGTTGGCTTAGTTTTTTAGATGATCGAATAGCCTCCATAGCTAGAATGATTCGTGCTTCTTGGGTTTGAATTTCCATAATAAATGGTTGAGAAAACGCGTGTTAAAGATGTAGAGTAGTAGAGTGGAGAAAAGTGGCCGACTCGGTGATATGGTCGACTCGGTAGTAAACCACGTTATTAAAAATATATATAATTACTAATATTAGGCTTTATAAGCTTAACAATATGTAGGTAGAACTACTTAGAAACTGTTAACTTTCTAATTAAATTCTAGTATCTTCTAATTAACTAGAGAAAGTACCAAAAGAGTTTACTTACTACTTTAAAGAAAATTCTCTATATAGAGGAGGAGACTGTAGAAGAGAAGATGGAGCAAGTAAAGAAGAAAGAAGAAGAGAAGAGGAATTTAAGATAACTACTTTATTATTAATTAGTTTCTATTTTTAGTATACTACTCTAAGTACTACTCTAAGTAATCCTGAGTAACTACTCTACTCTACTCAACCGAATTTAAGCACTACTTTACTCTACTCTGAGTACTACTTAAGTACTTGAGTATTTTGTTCTCACACTGTTAGAAAGAGAAGCTCTTTTATAGGAAGGCTTAGAAGATGTTAGAAGTAGCTATTCTAAATGATAAGGTTGACTCCTCAGTTGCTCCAAAAGTATAGTAATTCAAAGGCATGTTTCTTCTGGCAGCTGGTTCTGAGAAAATGCGGGAGAAACTGATTGATCCATTGTGTCTGTCTCGTTCCCCTTGGTAAACACAATATTTTGGACACACTTCATTGCGGCTTGTGATCTGAGAAACCTAAAGCTTCTCTAGCATCTGAAGACAAGAGAAAGCATGCGGCAAGCAATTTGAAAGTTACAAGGTTTTGATGATTTACATGTTTTACACGCCGTGTATTCTTTTGCGATTTTCGGGTAGAGCAGAGTTTGTGGGATAGGGGGGCAATTTAACGGGGTTGTGATATTCAAGGTTTAGATTTAGACTATCTCTAGGCCTGCAGAGATGTTTCAGCGACAGCTACTCGTTGAATTTCATGGGGTTGGAGGTATGGGGTGATGCCTGAAGGCTTCAGGGGTGGAAACTTGGGGAGGAATTGCTTTTTGAAAGGCTCAGAAGAGGTCACGAATAACAAGTTGAAGGGACTTCTCAGAGGTAAAATCTAGCCGATTCACCTTTTCAGGCAGTGGGGTCATGCTGGTACTCTGGAAGAATCATAATAGATTACTAGATTAAATTCGTCATCGAGGCGTTCGAGGGAAAGGCTAGTTTGCCCGGTCTTCCAAAGCACGTCTACCTCATTCTTCATAGGAGGGTTCTTAAATTTGAGGCTGCTCTGTCGCAGCTTAGGTACGTCAGAAAGCTCATAAATGTTACCGGGCCAGGAAGGGTTATGTATTTTCCGAGGGTTGCTATGTTTTCGGCAGCAGATTTATATTTGACGGCAAGTTTGGCTATGCTAAACCTTTGAGTGACTGCGTTAACATATCCTCATCGAGACAACTATCGGCACTCAATTGCGAACTAAACGAGTTTTTTTTATTAAAATCAAGTGCTTGAAAGTTTTCCCCTAGGATCCCAGGTCCTGCACTTTCGCTTGAGATATCTAGAATATATATATATAAATCAAAGTTCAGTCACTGGTCTTTGTGATCTACAACTCTATAAAGTTAGCCGTACTTATGTATTCAAGACCCCAGTTCACAACTTCACTCTGTGTGTACTCCCCTCAAAATAGCGAAGTTACCAAAGAAGACGCCAGGTAGGATGAATGTAAACAACTCTCGGCTACTAGTAAATTGGAGATATATAAATATCTCCCTGTCACAACTGCTGCATTGTGGAGTACCTTGGACTTTCATTTGAATCAGATTCTATTCATACATTGACTTGGCTTGTATGAACCTACCAACCTTAAGTGCGGTTACTGTATGGGATATCTATAAGGTCTAGAATTACCCCCTATGACTAATTTATGAATAAGTGTCTAAGTTAAACAAGGTCATAACCACGCTAAGTGCTAAGCGAGCAACATGTGATTCCCGAAACCTGGAGGAATAAGAGCTGAACCCCATTCCGCAGAAGAATCACATATCACCTAGACTATATTATTCTTCCTATGAAAGTGAACACTTTCCCGTAACGTGGTCTCAATCATGAATTATTAAAAGGTTTACTTTGAAGTGAATATATTTTACCTATCGAATTTTGGCCTACTTAAGCGTAACTGCCTCAGCAAAATCTCCAACTGCACAGGAAAACTTTTGAAATCTCTTCCTCTCCGAAATTCAACAACATTAGTAACGATGACAGTCAGCGACTTTTCGGCCCCTCCGCCAGCAGTCCCTACTCAAGACGCAAACAACGAGAAGGGCAATTCTCCTTGGGATGACTCGGCTGTACGTATGACAATTGGCGTTTTGCAACTCCAGCTCCAGAATATTGCCGAGCTAGTACATTATGTCCATCGAAACAAGCTTTTGACAAAAGGATACGAAGTTGAACTTCGCGACCTCGGCTGGCAGCTAGCTATGCAGGCAAAGCGACTTAGCAAATTGTCGGTAACGGGAATTGTACCCCCACGTTTTCTGAATTTCTATCACATGTATCCCAATATTCATTCTATGCTGGGTCCCAAGTAATTTTTTGGTAGGCAAATGCTGTCACTCAACTTTTAGGGGAACCATTTTAAAACATGATGAGGTAACTACCAACGGCCTCGAGCGAATGGTGGACGAGATGACTTTTGCTTCAATGCTCTATACAACAATTGAAGCTCTCTTCTTGGAATGCACTGGAGTACCCTTGCCCGAGGTTGGATCAGAACGTGGCGGTGCCATCATTGGAAATGAGTGGGATCGTTTACCAGGTTCGGAGAAAACCAAGAAGGACTTCCAAGTTTGCAAAGACAGATACGTTTTACGCCAAAACCGTATTACAGCCCTCCAGTCATACATCGAAATCCATAGTAAAACAGAGGGCCGCGAAATCCCCGGTTGCTTTTGGATAGACCGCCTCTCCGACATCAAGTTTGCTGGAGCGCGCCGATATCCCCTCCCAGTTCAATCTTGGCCCAAGGTATGCGCAACCCTGACTGATTCTATGAAGGAAGATTTTGAACGAGCTATTTTGCATCGCACGCCTCCGATCGGTACGGATTATACCGCGGAACAAACTCAGTTCTTCTTCCATCACCGTATGAACTACTACACGTATGTGGGGCTATGGTTGGTAGAGCAGAACTCAGGGCTCAACCAGTTTGAGGAATTTGAGGAGGTTCAGAAAGCTGCTGCTAGTAACTGGGATTTGTACACCGCGAAATTGTGTATATGACCGGGGTGAGTAGCGTCTAATGATGCCATTTTATTGTTAATAGACAGGGAAGAAATATGCTAATGGGAAAACAGTTAGAGAGCTTAAGCTGGAAGATAAAAAAGCGGAAAGCCATGCTGATTAATAGTGATTCTCGAGTTTTTGGTTGTTCTATCCCAACCCAACTCCCCCCTTTTTAGGCTAGCTTTCTCAAAGTTAATAAAATATATTCTTACATAAAATCATTTATGCACCTAAGGTGACATGATAGTTGTTCCAAATTTATAGGACGACAACACTAGAAAAGAAACATGTTAAAATTGGCCAACGCTATGAATGGTAGTATGAATATAGAAATTTATAGGAAACAGTGTGAGAAATGATTAGATTAGATTAGATTAACAGGCCATTAATCTAATCTAATCAAGGGATTCAGGCGTTAATAATAATCTAATCTAATCTAATCAACGTTAATCAGATTAATAATTAATTAATGATTAAGGTACTCATGTGACCAGGCCGGGCCGTGCCTCGGGATGGTGTCGGAGTAATGCTTATTTATCTAAGAAGTGGAATTTCAATACTACCTATAAAGTGCTCTTATAAGACTATAACTAATAAAGGCTTTATAGAAGAGAGGGGGAAAAGGGAAGGAAGAGAAGGAGATGTCACGAATCACGTGTTCACGTGATAAAGTGAAGCCCAGGCGACGTCCTGACAGGGCAAGCACACCGCCCTAGGCTCACCGCCTAGGACCTTATAGCAATAGAAGGATCGCTTAGGTTAGTTAAGCGATCCAGGGATTTCCTTACACTCTAATCACGTGACAAGTGACATGGCCGAACAGTCGACCATGGCGGCCACAAGTAGGAAGGTTCTATATAAGACTGGCACGTCTGCCATTAGATAGGAGCTTCGTGCTCAACTCAATATTACATTGTTATCACTACCTTGACAGCTTTGCAGTTAAGTGACGAGTTTACCTCTGAGTAAACCCAACCGGATCCGAACCTCTTTGCAAGCAATCCAACCCGACGAGACTTAGTCAGCTAGTTAGTTTGAGAATCGTCACAGGAGAAATGAGAGACAACGAAAACTATATTATTGTAGAGTATTAATCATTAATTAATCATTAGTTAATTTGATTAATCAAAATTAATTAATCTAATCTAATCTAATCAAGAGACTCGTTAATCAGATTATTAATCAGATTCTTGATTAATCTTTGCTCACACTGATAGAAAAGCTGTGTATATGAAAAGTAGGTCTTCAAGTCGAATAAAGCGTGAGGCCCAGAAATATCGAGATTATGTTTCTATGCTAATAATCCAAATGAAGTACAGCCCTATGATCTTTCAGTCCCACGATCCTGAGCATGCTATCTCTAATTAAAAAACTCATTTCTGGCATGACTCCTATATTTGAGAAATGGTCTTAAGGGAAAGCGCGTGGAAAGCATTCGATTACCTTCTCATCAAATGCCTCTAGACTGTCTACTGATTCTTTCATTCGGCTCAAATTTCCACGCCTTCTCTCATAATCTGGGTGGTCTTTCCCAACGCAGTAGCGGTCAACTTCTAGCGTTTTCTCTGCAAATAAGACCGCTAGCCTTTTCTTGTTCAACTTCACACAATACCCAGCAGCATCGTGATAGCTAGATGGAAATCAGCATATAAAACATCGAGGCAAAGCTTTGGACTCACGATAACCCAATATCACGGCCCAACAAGCCCTCTGATTTTTGAATAGCTGCCATTTTTTGAACAATCTTCAGGGAATCCTCCCATGCTTTTTGCCCATCAAACAAAGAGATGTTACGAGCGAGTTCTTGGTTAAGAATGCGAAGCTCAGCCCGCTTTCCCTCCATGACATTTCCCTGCGAAGTGTTCTTGCAGGCTGGACATGCGCAGAGAAACCCCCAATTCTGCTTTAAATCCTTCTGACGTTGACTTCGAGTACAATGGGTGGCATTATTGTACATGATAAAAAGTTCCTCGTCACCCTGAATATCGCGTATTGCGTGGAAGGTCTCCTTGTCTAAGGTTTTATTGTAGGCGAAATGGAGGTTTGGTATACAGGAGTGGTTGATGCGGGATCCGAGCAAAACGACACCATTGTTGAAAGCGTTTGTCGAATGAATTGCGAGCACTTTTCGCTGCAATTCCGTGATGTTTTCCCATGGCTTCCCCATCTGTTCCGCTGTAACTCCTTTGAGATCGTCACACGCATAACCATATAGTTCTAGGTATGAAGCCTGTTGGTCTGATGTAAGGTTCCCGAACGCTGTTAATATCTCGTTTGCATCGGCGTTTTCGTAGTTGACTTTGAGAATCGGAGACTCTGCAAGCACGCGAGTCCCACAGGGTATTTTAGATTTCGTAAATGCACCCAAACCTCTTCCCAGCGACCCTCTCACTTCAATAAATTGGCGATGATCTGAGGAGAACTTAGTGAACTTGATATAGGCCCGTACGATGTTAGGGATTTACCTCCTGTTTCTTCCAATCTGCTTGACATGTCTTTTTGATGAGATGAGGACCCTGAGCATGAGGGCGAGGAGGAGGAAACCTTATTTATAGTCATTATTGGTGAGTGAGTTTGTGCTTGCAGTAAAGAGAGAGGTCAGGTAATAAGTAGCGACTATGGGCGGAAAATACCAGAAGCTCACTTGTTGACCTAAGGGGAACATATATCGAGTTGCTGGAACTCTCGCACCCATCTCTAATTTAGGTGCACAATAGGCGACAAGGCAACCATTTGATCAATTGAATCACTCGTAAAATCATTCACTATACTTTTAAACCAGCCTTTTGTTCTAGAGAAGTTTCAAGCGTACAACAAGATGACACCACTCATTCACCGCCAAAATTGGACAAAGCGACTGTTTCTGCTTGAATGAACAACTTCACTTCTCTTGATTAATCTTCAGAGTTAAGTGCCACTCCATTGCCCAAAGACTACAAACGAAATCACAGCTACGTACCATACATCAAAACCAGGCTGCCCATAGAAACCCGCCAAGCATAGAAAAGATGTCCTTATCAGAGACCGACTCGGAGACCGAAGTTGGATGCATCTTTTCGAAACCCAATCCAACACCTACGCCATGGGACGAAACAACCGCTGGTCTAGCATCTGCCATCCGAACCATCGAACTCACCGAAAAACTCGCGATCATCGAAACGATTCTTCAACTCAACTTACACAACTCGTGGGATCGCACGCACAAAGCATTACTACTCGAAACATGCAGCGAAGCTTACCGCACGGAGCGAACACTCGTCGAAGTCGTCGCAAACACTCACCGTGGCATCCAGAATGGTACCGAAACCCGGGCAAATCTGGAAAGCTGGACAAAAAGCCTAGCCGAAGCAGAGGAAATTTCCAGAAAGGCGGAATCAGATGTCCGGAAGTTGCGGTCTCTTTTGTGGGATGTTGTTTTTCATGAAAAGAGTGCAGTTTCTACTTTGGGAGAACGGGAGTGGAGTGAATATGAACAAGAGATCATCCGCAGACGACGGGAAACCTTTGACCACACATGTCATCGAATCAAGGAACTTTATGAGGATATCAAAGAGGCCGGGATCGAGGAAAAGAGACAGGTCGTTCTTAGTGGAGGATCTCTGCTTGTCACCTTCAATGCTCCAAGGAGCAGTTTTTTCACCGAGGAGAGAAAGTACGGAACCGGTGCCAACTCCAGCTCAGAAGCTATACGTGAGAAAAGGATGGAGGATCGCATGAGAGCTGCCAGCAATGGTACGTCTCTACTGAATTTAGAAGGCCTTACACCAGAGCAGAAGAGAAAGTACGAGAACCTCCAAGAACGGCGGCTGATGGTTCAGCGAAGAGTAGACGAACGCATGGAACGTTATTCAAGATTTTATCCTCCCAGCGAACTGCAAATCACATTCGAATTGTCTGACTCAGAGGACGAGAACAATTTCGATTACTCGAGCAGCAAGCGAAGACGAATCAACAATTTCTCAATCTATGAGAAGGTTAAAAATCAATTCACAGCCACCACAAAACCAGACGGATACACTGCTGAAGGATCAATTCTCAGTGACTACCACAGTGCTGGAGAAATATCGGATGCAGGAGCAGAGGTGAATGGCAGAAGAGAGCAGAGAAGGAGGACACGCGAAAGAGAGGAGGAAAGAGTTGGGAAGGATGGTGATTTGAAGCATAAGTAGATATAGCAACTTAGTATGAGTCTCCAGGTTGGTCGAAACTTTATTGTTATCTTCTTATGTCAGGTTGATGTAGCAATCAATAAACCTGGAGATGCCGTGAATATCCTAACACGTGACCAATTTAAACAATCGCAGATTTCAAGACAACAGGTATTTGTACATGTGATCGTATCGTCGCTTGCCTTAAGAAAGAATAATAGTACTCGTCAAGCTCCAATTGACTCTATGTTTTTCGTGCGCTCTCGCAAGCAATTCTAATTATGTAGTGTTGCAGGTTAATTAAGCGAGGAAAAACAACAACGACGCGTACCCTGGCCGTCAAAGAGTTCCTAACCAGACTCAAAGCAAAACAAACACAGGACATAATGCTATAAAAAGAAAGAACTATCAAAAATAATAAGAAAAAATTTAAACGGCTTATCGATGAGTTAAAAAGAGGATAGAGTTACTCTCATCCTTGAGTTTTCCAGGTCAGCTTGATATAAAGATAAATAGAGACCTCAACTACCTCAAACTATCAGGCGTTAGCTCAGGCGACAGCAAAAATCCTGGATCTTTAGAGTAATGCGACTGGACGAAAAAGGGTAAAAATATATTCTGCGATAGACAAGTCCAGCTAATTATGGGAATCAAACCCACTTCAATAGAACATATTCTTATCACCCCCTAGAACCCACAAGATAGCCCCCAGATCCTTCATACTAAACCTTTACCCTTTCTTTGCTGAGGAACGACAGATGTCTCGTAAGCTACCGTGTTGTCCCAGACTTTACATTTGTAGGGCAGAGAACAAATCACAACCAATTGGTTGATCAACATCGTTGACAAGGTCGGCACCTAAACCACTGAGCCACAAGAGCTAAGTTTTCAGGCGTTGCAGTTCGCTTGTCTATTTTGCATGATATACAACTCGAATCTATGTGGGGCAATCCTGGGGGTGCTTTTGGGGGAGCTCGACCAATCGAAAAAAGAACCGTGTATGCCTTAGGGCTCTAAACCCCAAGTCCTAACTGATGAATTGATCTGGCGCACCTTATCTTTTCTCGCGGTTTTTCCAGCTTAGATTTCTCCACGAATCGTCGCAACGTCGTCAACTTCAACGTCAACTTCACACCAATACACCACCGCACACACCCACACCATGCCTTTCTCAAACGTTGAGTACTTTGAGCAGCACATTATTAGAGGAGTGAAAAGCCAAATTCAGCGTATGCACGAGCTGCACCGAACACACCATGACCCCGAAACCGTTAAATTCCCAAAGTTTAAAAAGAACATCGACCATCACTCGCTTGGGCAAAAGCTCAAGTTTATGGGATTTCTGACGTTGGTCATGGGGCTCAATCAAGACATTTCCCCTTTGGCGCGACCTGAGGTAGAATTGATGTGGGAGATGTTTTTGAAGGTGAAGAATAGCTAGTACAAGGCAATCGCAGCAAAAGCAACCACCAAAGAAGAGGCTTGGGAGATGTCGGAGGATGATCCCGACTATCTCTTGTCCCCTAAAGATGAGGTGGACATGCATATCTATTTCAGACAGGTAAGGCAGCTTTCATCTTTTACATTCATAGAGACTAAGGTCTTATATCTAGTGCATGGAGCACGATGAATTCGATGGAGATGTATGGTGGCAATGGCGGGCGGAATCAACGGGCCTGGAGTTTGACAAGAGGTTCAGCACGAAGGTCAGTTCACTTAATATCATAACAGGAATTGCATTGCCTAACAATCCAAAAAGTCCTATTTTCGAGAAACCTATGGCCTCAAACCCCCCGAACCCTTTGATGAAGAAGAAGACGAAGACGAAGACGAGACCAAGGTCGAGAATCTCGCGATAGCAACCAAAAAGCTTCAAATCAACACCGATGGAAAGAGAGGACGCGCGGAGGAGAATGAATTCGATCCTGTGGATAGAACTAAGAGGCCATGCATCGACTAGAATTTGGGATTGAATAACCGGCGTAGGAATAATTATTGCGAAGGCGAGGGCGAGCATATGGGTATGGATACTCTGGGCAGAAATCAAAAGTAATACAGCTCTCAAGAGAAATTGATTTGAGTATAGGTATTGATATTCCTCGTACTTCCACAACTATTTTAATTTGTGAACAATGATCTGTGAACAATAGGTAGGTAGTACGGGAAGGGGAGGGTTGACCAGGATAAGGATAAATTGCGGGTCTGCCGGAACATCGTTTACCCATCAACCGGCGCCTTGTGACGCTTGCGTTGCGAACTGGGTTCACACAGTTCTTACAACTTCAAGACTGCGCATTTCCAGCAATTGTCAACTAATCTGCCAATGCCGCCTACCTCTTCAAACCCTGAGAGAGTGATTCTACCTTCTCCAGAATCTTGATTTTCAAAAATCAAGCTGTTCCTCGGCCCAGTCTACATAGGACAAAGGCCCCCAAAACACTGCGACAAAATCCTCCTCACCTTCAAATCTCGACTTGACTCTCCACAACGGGCAAAGATTACAACTCATACTCTCCCGCAGACACAGACGGGCTTCAGCAATGGCGACGAGTCAATCTCCTCAAATTTCCCCCATTATGGGCGGATCCCACAGAATCGACCGACAACAATCCAACTCCCCCCCTCAACAGCAGCTCTCGAAAAGAGATAAGAAGCGTACCCTCCTTGCGGAACGACTAGCAAATATCACGGCTCAATTCTCTGTCGATCGAGATGTACACTACCGGGAGCAGCTCCAGGCTCTTCAAATCGACATGAACCTCATCATGGAGGCTGACGCTCACGGCAAAGAACAACTGCGAGACTCGCCCCTGGAAATCGACGAGCTGGTCCAGGATAACATCCGCAAGACAATGATGAAGTCCATTGGCCCTCATGCCCCTCCAAGAGCCGGAAAGGTATACGCCGACTTCGCAAAGGAGGTCAATGACGCTATAGAAGAGAGAGACACTGCGCTGGTTATGCACAAGGTATGCATGGCCCACTCATTATCGAAAAACCTATGATTGACCACAAATAGCGAGATTTCGACGTCAAGATAAGCGAACTGGAAGCCGCCCATGCTTATAGACTCAAACTCGCAGCCACCGAGCACAAAGCCTTATCCACCACTCTCCGCGATCGATTGATCAACAGTGTCACAAACAAGAAAGCTCGGCTCGCGAAGGAGAAGGAAACGTTGGAAGTTGGCGAAAGCAATGCGCTGCTATTACACCCAAGCCAGTACGGAATTGCGAACCCGTCGAGCCCTGGGGGGGTGCACAACAAGCGTGCCACGAGACATCGACGTGATGCAGAAGAGATGCCCACATTTGGAGAGGGTAACAAGCGGAAACGCAAAGCTGTGGACAGCGACGAATCGCCGGCTCCTACACGACAGCGCATTGATAATGGAAACAGCACACCCATTTGGTTCGCAGAAAAACATGCCTTGCACGCCGCACAAATTGACTCCCCGCTATACAGTGTCGATAAGCTCTTCACAGAGAAGGAATTAGGAATGACCTACAATGTAGCGGCATTGGCTGCGCATTCTCATATGCAACGCCACCCACCGTTCTCGGACGAAGGCGAATCTCCTCCCAATGGCAAATCCGAATCGAACTCGGAGAATGAAAAGGCAATCACTACAAATGAGCACGAAAACGAAGATGCAGAATCGCCGCCTGGTGGTGCCATGATGGAGAGGCAATATTCGCATGCGACTCGCAGTACTAGAGGGGTTCCAAACTTCGTCACTGGCATGGGTGTTGATGCGTTTAGCGACATTAATTTCCCTGGAAATTTACAATCCCTCACACGTCAGATCCCGAAACTTCCTCCGCTCCTTGCCATTCAGAAGACAATTGGAAAAGGCGAGGCTGCGAATCAACCTGCCCCTCTCGGAGCCGAGGATGCGGCTGCGGAGCTAGATTTGATCCGGCGTGCACGGTCGTATAATGACAAGGAGGGCTATGGAAAGAACCTTGATGTTGACAATGGCGGAAGGACCTTACTGGAAAATGTTGCAGTTCCTCGTTTATTTCAGTATTATGTTAAAGCTGATGATAAACACCGATACATAAGAACAAGCAATGAACGCGATGACGACGATCGTATGGGTGGCGAGATGATGGAGAAACAGCTCTCTCAAGCGGCAAGCGATCTTGGAGGTGTTGCTATGAGTCGGCAGGCTACAGGTGAGGGTCAAAGTAGTCGAGGTCGAAGGATAAAACACAAAGGAGAATGAGCTGAAACTGTTCTGTCTGATCAACTCACTTGGTGTAATTATGGGCGTTTCTTTGACGAGTTTGTGGATAGGGGTGGAGGGGCATTCATGGCGTTCTGGGGCGTGTGGCGGCTTGAAAACCAAGTCTATTGTTCTCTTTTTCTTTCGAGTGAAATTCTCCGGTATTTTCTAGTTTTTCGGGGTGGAAATTTTTGGGGCCTCACTGGGGCAGCATCTGAAAGCACCCGCACTTGCACACTGTTGCACATAAAAATACGATGTCTAGTATCTCACTGCAATAGCCCTCTTAGTTCTTGCCACTATGCTTGGTTTGGTTTGTTCTTCGTCTATGTTCGACGCATTGGCTTGGCCCTGAGCAGAATGGTATTTTCTCGATCATACTTGGGAGCTGTCTTCGTGATTTTTGGCACTGTATCATATTCTGTAGTGGCACTCCCTCTATCAACCCGTATTCTACTCGCCTGGATGAGCTCAATAGTATCCCACTCATGATGTCTCTTTCTTTTCCCTGAATCGATCTCCGATTTCTTAGTTTCTTCCGCAAACTTCTCAGTAACGGTTTTCAAGCTTGATTTCAAATTGATCTTCGGTCTCGAGGTGGTATACTTTATTCACTAATCACGATATTGGCTAATCACATTTCCATTTCATATTATTAAGGAGTATGTCTAGTAAGTTAAGCTGCTGGATGATATTTCGAATATTTCCACACGTTTAGATTAAAGAGGAAGAGAAACGATTCTTTGAATGACTCTCCAAGATGTTCCGGAATAACACTTTTCGCACAACAAAGATACAAGTAACATCTAAATAGAGTATACCAGACGTCGTGGTTGCATAGTAAGAGCTCAAAGCTTGGACTTAGGTGAAAATTTGAATTTGGAATTTATCCTGGCTACTCCAATAATTTCTGCGCAGACGAGAGACCCCCCATTAGTAGAGCCACAGCAACCATGACCTTGAAAGTCGCCTCCTTGTCTTTGTCAACCGCAGCGGCAACAGCTACATAAACTTTAGCCATGAAAGGAGAGGTGACGAGTGTGACATACCAATTCGCTTCCCCTTAGCGACTGGTTTGTGTATAATATCTTTGAAGCTGTTTGTACGCGCTGCTCGATTTAACGGCTTCGGCTCCGGCTCTGAAGCTGACTTAAGGGAACCTATGTGAAAATGTCAGCAAATAGCCACCCAAAGTTGAACAGTTTAAACAAACCTGAAATCGAATCTTCCCTTGGCAGGAGGTTTTTGCTTTCTTCGTCTTCTAACGCTGTGCTAATCATAGAGAATTTCCCAGCTATCGATTTCCCGATCGCATCTAACATTCTTCCAGACAACCCGGACTCTTTCAAGCTTCGAGAGAACGCTCGACGGAGTTCCGACCATAAATCCTCCAGTCTGTCAACCCCGCACCAGATAGCAGATATGCGTTTGTCCAGTTCTTCCATCAACTGTTGTCGATTGATATTCTTCCTCTTTTTGTCCTTCTTACCCGGGATTTTTGAAGTGACTAATGGCTCATCAGCCGCCTGCTCTACCTGGCTCTTCTTTTCAATTGCCCCTTTGATATCACCAAGACATTTTTCCCACTTCTCCTTTACCACCGGGCTTTCTAAATACTGAAATACAGGAAGCTCCTCCCATCCACTAACTGTTTCTTGAAGTTCCGAATTTGCACAAATCACACGGTCGAGTTCATAACATGCTTGTAATGTATTCCAAACTGCCATACCCGGTATGGGGTGTGTGAGAATGAGGGCGCCGATATTTATGTCTTTCAGATCCAGTTGTTCAATAGGAGTTGCATTATGACGGGCTTCCTGTTGCCAGTGTTGAATGCGCTTCTCCCATGCCGATCTCACATTCGCTGGTCTTAGAGATTCCTTTTTTTCAGTTGTGTCCTTCGCCTTGGGACGAAGTTCTTCGTAGGGTCGTCCTTGCCAAGCGACTGTGGTAGCAATTTCAACGTAAGTGTTAATTTCCATTTCGTCGAGATAACTGTGGATTAAATTGAATCGTGATTGATTGGGTCAATGTACGGAATGCTTTAGAAATTTATAGAATACCTGCTGGAACCTCTGTTGCCAACATTCGTGAACTTCTTAAGAGTGTAGCATGATGGGCGGAGTCCGAGACACAGAGGTCGAGTTGAGAGCCTCCGCGGGTTCCTCGCGCCCCTAGTGGCGGAGCCGCTAATCCTATCATACGATCTAAATTGTGTTGCCCCCTCCAATAACTTCGCTGTATTACGCTGCAATGTAAGCGTCACATTCCTTCATGACCATTGT
Organism: Hymenoscyphus scutula; assembly: GCA_001399465.1. Lineage (NCBI taxonomy): Eukaryota > Fungi > Ascomycota > Leotiomycetes > Helotiales > Helotiaceae > Hymenoscyphus > Hymenoscyphus scutula. The sequence goes on from LKTO01000202.1 coordinate 45,693, forward strand.
GATTCGGGAAGGCTGCACGCAACATCGAGTCCACCACCGCCACCTTCCTTGGCGAAACGCTGAATGCCTCGTCTGACATGTTTAACCGGTCGGGCCACACAGACAACGAGGCCAACAGCCTGCTTATACCTATGAATTCCCGCAGAATTCTTCTTACCTGACTTACAAGTAGTTTTCGTAGCGACCGGTTTGGTTTTCAGTACTTCAAAATCTGTTATCGTATGGTGCCGCGGGCGCGGTTGCTTTTCGCTTTGCTTCGCTTATTTTTACCAAAGCAGGAAGTGTTACCAGGAAGTGAGTATGCAGCACAGCCTGAATAACCTAGTCACTGAGACACACTACCGTTTTCTGATATCGGTCAGAAATCGCCTTGCTGCCCCATAGGATGGATAACTCACAAGATCGAGACGAGGTTCGAATCATTCTAGGAGCCATGGTAGAGACCGTCGGGTGCCTTCCATAGACTCTTTAGAGGGCTTTTTCTACTTTTGTGAGAAAAGAGACGATATTTCGTAGTGTGACATTGTAACATGACATTGTAACGTGCACGCCTGAAAGCGTCTTAAATTTGAGGGACCCCTTCATCGCCCAGTAATATCCACCATAATTTTTAAGATCAATTAAGCCTTCAGATCATACAATTTGGCTCTTTTTAAAATTGATACTTTGGGACTCGTTACCCTTGTCGATGCTGATGAAGTCAGAAAAAGTGTTGGTTGCTTAGTTCAAAGCCGACATACCCAACTCCTTCCTCTCTGGGGGCCTATCTGATTGCCAATAATCAATCTACGAAGACGAAATCTGGATACCATATCTACAAAATCCGTCGAATGAAATTACAACCACTAGCTTGAGTTCATGACTCACTCGTTGACTCGGTTCACAGAAACTGGCGATGAGCACAACCATGTTCAAATGGAATTTAGTGCCAAAGCTACAGAATAAGAGGGAGAAGACTTGAGAGCACATTATTACCTGCAGCAACTGGGTTCCTCTCGGTGTCTACGTCAATAATTCTTAGGGTAATGATTTACGACCTGTTATCATTCGGTAATGTGGTTGCGATGGGTTTATCAGTGTTTTTTCGGTGGATTCTCGTTGGTGTCCACCCCTTGAATCTTTGGACCCTTTCGTGTCGAATGCAGGCTTTGGGAGGAATTGCAAGAGCGGAGACGAGGGAAAAGTTAAACTGTCGAAAACGATCAGCCAAGGGAGAATAGTCACCATGTACCTACGCACCGCCTGGCCCTGTCTCCAAGATCTCTCCCAAATTTTCACTATTTTCGATGGATTTTGTTTGGACTTCATGTCATCACCCTGGGTCAATCTGATTTGACTAGTTAAATTTATACAGTTGTGTGTCTCGTTATCAGCACATGGAATACGGTACAAGCATTTAGGTGCAATGAACATGAGATTGGACATACAATAACTGTCAAAAAGAGTGCTACTTTGGCACCTGTGGAGGATAAAAGGATGTGGGTACACACGCGTCTTGATTGCAACGAGGTCGAGGGAAAATCTTAGGAGGACTATTGCCGCTCGGGGTCAAGGGACAATGGTGTTCTACTTTCAAAAACTCCAAGATCATATGGGACCAGAAGGGTTCCAGCTTGCATCAAAACGAAGCAATGGTTTGAATTCTGTTCATGGTGGAACCACCGGCGCGTGGTTTTCGGTTTTTAGACACCAAGGTCGGCGAAATATTCCAGTTCTTCAAATGGAAATAGTGCCTGTCAAACTACGCACTACTCAGTACAAGAATGGAAGACATTTATAATCAAGACCCAACAATCTGAGTGTTTTCTTCAAGGTAGAAATCTTCTCTGGCACCCGTGCTCAACCCCTGAATTGTAAGCGAAAACATCACTTCCCTTTTTTGAAATGCTTTTTCATTAATAGAACAGTGAGTTTGAATCGAGTAGCTGAGCAAATTACTGCATGAGCTATCGTGATTGCAGTTATTGTGGTGGCGGGATTTCAGGCGAAATAGAAACCCCGCAGTTTGCGGAGGTGTGGTAGCAAAAGAAAGCATGCTTCTGCAACCTCATTGGGAACAAGTCCGCGATGCTGCAGCTTCAAATTTGGGAAAGAAACAGCCACCATGCATTACATCCCTGAAGTAATATGAAAATCATTGCCATGATAGGCCTCCCATATTGAAGGAAAAAGCAATGGCAGCCAGAAATCGCTAGGGATTTCGGTGAAGGAAACCAGAGCCGCAAAGATCAGGTGCTGACGGGTTACTTATACTTACCTGATTTTGGTGCCTTTCCAATATCACTCAAATCATTATCGATCATATATCTACACTCGGAAACCGAGTTATTTCTTCCCAACCTACCAACTTTACTTAACGCATTCAATCAAGAAACATTTGGCCACCGCCCTGTACGGAAGTTCAAAATGAGCGAAGAGCTGTCATTAGAAATCGGAAATAGTGCTATTAATTCTCGCAGCCGTCTTCGAAACGCAGTACAAACCGTCACCAAAAAGAACAACTACGCATACAAGCGCATTGATGCGGACCACGAGATTCGAGTTCTGAAGATATACAAAGGCAAAAAGGATGATCCGTTGGAAGGTTGTCTTCAGACGCGTACTTTGATCAATCGCAATGACACCGAGAATCTTGTGGATTACACAGCGCTATCTTATTATTGGGGTGCAGACACCCCAACACATCGAGTTTCAATGTTTGAGACGGACGAAATTCATGATCGCGTTGTCAGCCTCCCCGAATTACACGCTGCTATGAATTCTGGCAGGTCCACGGGTCGTGGTGCGTGGTTGAAACCGGGTGTGATGTTTGTTCAAGATAATCTGAACGCCGCTCTTCGCCAGATGCGAAGCGAGAATGAGGATAGGATTGTTTGGTCAGATGCACTATGTATCAACCAGAACAACAGCGAGGAAAGAGCAGCACAGGTTGCTCAGATGCATGAGGTATATATGCAAGCGAAGGAAGTGTGCATTTGGCTTGGAAGTAAGGAGACAGAAGAGGAGATCGACAAGACATTCGATTTTCTGGAAAAGATTCTCAGCTTATGGGAGTTGGATGATTTTGCTGAGAGGCTCGAGAAGAACGAGGAAGAATCGAAGGAGAATTGCAGGCGAGTTGTAAATATCATGAGATCGGATTATTTCGGCCGAAGGTGGGTTATCCAAGAGCTTGCATTGGCTACAAATGCCCGAGTGTGCTGTGGGCATCGCAGTATACCATGGCTGAATTTTTCAGATGCAATCGCCTTGTTCATGACCAAGCATGAAAAGATACGAAAGGCTTTGAAACCAGAACAGGAGTACAAAGCCTTGGGAGAAGCGAGAGACACTTTTAATTACTTAGATGCACACTCCCTGGGTGCCAATGTACTGGTGGATGCGACCAGCAATCTCTTTCGAAGATCTAATGAGGGCAAGATCATACAACGGCTGGTCAGCCTGGAACAACTTGTCTCTTCTATCTTACTTGCTTTTGAAGCGAAGGACCCCCGAGATACGGTGTTTGCGGTTTTACAGATAGCAAAAGACACAGCCAAAGAAACCGGTGACATCAAACTCGAGATTCTGCGGAAACTTGACGATCTCCATACATCGAACGGCCTACAAAAACCGACTGAGGTCCAGGAATCCAGGGACTTCCAGAAATCAATTGATATCGAGAAGGCGAATGACATGAGGCAGGATCAAAGTGGCAAGACAGAACCCTATGTACGACTACTCCAATTACTTACCTGGGACTACTGGGCAATTTATTTCTCAATAATTGTATTCTGGAACTACGACATGCTTGTGCGATTCCCCGAGTTCAAGCATGTCCCAAGCATCAGATCAATACTCAAATTTGCTCTCACACTTGTCATTCAAGGATTACTTGCCCTTTTGCTTTGGTTATCGATGAATTTTGCAAACGATAAAAACACCAAGCAAGCCTCCCAACGACCCAAAAATCCTGAAAGCGACAAAGAGTTTGAGACTCCTCCGCCAATTCATGTGAAATCCAATGCAACACAGACAATCGACGAAAGACTTGAACCCAACTACAACAAGCCCCTGACGGATGTCTGCGCTGGATTCATCGAATATTGTATTGAGACTTCGGAATCGCTGGATATTTTGTGTCGAAATTGGGCCCCTATTCAGGATATTAGAAGAGACAAACCTGTTCCATCGTGGATACTTCCCTTAGAGGGACATGCATTTGGTCTTCCCAAAGAAAACTATTACAGCAGGTTGAACGGCGATAGTCTCGTTGGATCTGGTGCTGGGAGAGGAGGCTACAGTGCGTCTGGCAAAATGAAACCGGATTTCAAATTTGGAAAATCGAAGGCTCGACCCCCTGATCCACCCAAAAATTTCGGAGCAACCTCTGAAGTATATGCAGTGAATAGTGCTCCTAGCAAGGAACTCCCACCTGTATTCGACGGAACATTAAGCGTTAAAGGTGTTCAGCTCGGTGTTATCGATGACACCGCAAAATGGACAGGAGGTATGATCCAGACGAATCATCTTCAAATCCTAGGCTGGTCCAAAGACATGAAGACATCGGACCCGAAAGTTGACCAACTCTGGCGGACTCTTGTCGCAAATCGTGGACCTGATGGTGGCCCGGTCAAAAATTGGTATCGCCGTGCATGTTATGAATGCCTAGAGCTGCACAAAAACCAGGCATACTTTAGCAGTAATCGCATCAAAGATTTGAAAAAAACCCCGGAGAGCATGGTTGAGTTCTTAGATCGTATTCGTCAGGTTGTTTGGGAACGGACCTGTTTTAAAACCGCTGAAGCCGACGGAAGGACCCTCGTGGGTATAGGCCCAAACAAGGCTCAGGAGAATGATTTGGTTTGTATTCTTTTCGGCTGCTCTGTTCCCGTGGTGTTGAGAGAGAAGACAAGAACAACGGGGCAGACTACTAAGGAATACAAGTTCATAGGCGAGTGTTATGTTGATGGGATGATGGATGGAGAGGCGATCGAAGAGCTTTCCAAATTTGATCATGAATGGTTTACGATGCGATGAATGAATATTGATGAAGATTCTTGTCTCATGATTGGGTATTTGCGGAATGTCGATCGATTTTCCAAACGTTATTGGGGTATAAGCTTCGTAACTTTACAAATTTCAAGATCATTTTCACTACCAAGCAAAGCTTCCCATATGTACCTTCAGTCCCTGTACAAAGAGTCCGAGATTTTCCGTGAACTGAGCGGCAGAGCCATTGAGTATTTCCGTGGTGACAAAATCATTGACGAAAGAAGTAACGTGTAAGCGAGCTTGCCTCTCCAGATCTCTATTCTCTTTATCTGATTTGGTCATGTTCATGAAGGGTAGGGTATCGAAGTAGTCTAAGTCTTCGTCTCGGTCCAATCATAAGTGGAGGGAGAGCGGCTTGTGAGTTGACAAGATCTCTCCGTTAAGTATTTTTCATAGGGAATGAGAACATCTCGAAACCCATATTGACAGCCTGTTGTATCGATGACCCATATTTCGTTAGAAAATCTGGGTCTGACTTTCAAGATTGTATGTGGGCAGCTGCTGTCATCTGGAGCTGGAACGAGCTTCGTTCGAATCAAGGGTTTCCCGATGTGGATGTCTAAGACTTCGATTTTGGAAGTCACTCCTAGTAAATGTCAGTCCACATTGAGTAGCTTTGTTGAACTGCACCTTTTTTTTGGAATATCTTACCTTCAAGTAATTTCCGTGTAAGAGGCCCCAGTAGTGCCGTTGCCGTTGTACATGACTGGTTCGCAAGAGCTGACTCCTTATGCTCGAGAGTAGTAGTAAGATGATCTGGAAAAAGGCCCCGCTTTGAATTGGCTGTGGGGGATCTCAGTTTTTGATGAAGGCAAAGAACGCCTTCTTGGAGCTCAATTTTTGTCAGATTAATATCGTATCCAACCTCTCGATAGGTCAGCAAAGCGGCCTTGAGTATTTTGGCAGTTCGGAGGAGCTTTTTTCGTTTTCCCATAGCGTGGCAATGACTTTTGTGCTTCAACCAATTTGCTTTCTGGCAATCTCGACTACAATAGACGCTGCCGACGGAATCTCCAGGTTCGTATTCAGGGGCTTCTGTACAACCAGCGCACCGCATCGTTGCATCGCTCCTGCAATTCGTGCACTTGCCGAGATATGTTGGTGCCATTGTGGGGGAAATCAGAACGGAACTTGGGTATTGAATGAATTGATTCTCGAATTGAGATAGATTGTAGGAAATGTTATGGGTTGCGGATGAACTTTCGTTTGCGTGGTGACATTTGTTTGCTTCCTCTACCTAGGTAGGTTACACCTGTACATAATCCCATTGCAAATCAATATCATTTTTATTCACGACACCCCTTCGGGCTGGTGAGAAAAAGCAGTAGTAAATATTTCGTTGCTTAGTGATGTTAAAGTTAGTAAGTTACCCAAATGATTCGTGATGAATTCTTGGCTGGCACTAGGAATTGTCCCCTTTGTATAGAGTAGTTACTTTGAATTAGCAAAGATAGTTGGCCACCTCAGTGACAGGTACGATTTACTCGTAAGGCCTCCGTCTCACGGAGTTGCCTCCGATGTGGAGGTGCGCTTTTAACATTCTTTAGCTCGGAATAGCCAAAGCCCTTATCGCCTATCAAAACAATACTTCAGCCTCGCGAACCAAAACACCAAAAAAAAACATCACCAACATCCAAATGCAATGCTAACAACCCAGCCCCATCTCCGCACCCGGCGGCCCTCCCCAACAACAGTCGAATACACAGTCTCTACCTGCCCCCCCGCAACCCTCCCCCTTCGACTCCTCCTCCTCACCACCACCCTCCTTCGAATCCTCATCGGCCTCGCAGTCCTCTTCCTCCTCTACACAAAATACCTCCTCAGTGCATTCGCACCCGCCACGCAGCCAATTCCCCCCCCAGAATCCCTCTTCTCATCCTCAACTATATTCTACGCCCTCCACCTCCTCACCAACTCCCCCCTCGGTCTCCTCTCCTCCCGCATAGCGTCGATACTACCATATACACTCTTATTACCCTCCTCCCTCCTTATAATCCACACCATCCTCCAACGACCGCATACTACCGAGTCTTTACTGGTATTGAGGGGACTAGGGATTCAAACTTCGACTTCTTCAGCTTCTTACCTTTCATCTGCGACAACGCGATTCATCCCTACGGAGAAGGTGCAGGATATACTGGTGAATGAGGCATTTCGGGGGTTTGAAGTGAGGTATTATCTAGTTGTTGTGGTGGAGGGGGAGAAGGATGTAGTTGTTGTTTTTCCAAGGTTGTTGCCGCGACGGAAGATTGTGGAGACTGTTTGGAGGGGGGTGAGGGGTTGTTTGTGGGAGAAGGGTGAGGTTGGGAAGGGGTAGGAAGGAATTCATATTGAGAGAAATGAAATTTTTGGTTATTGATTCTGGGGTTTGAAATGAGATGGGTATTTTTATTGCTCTATCTAAAGGTTCTGGTTCTCGGAAGAGTTGGTTTGTTGAAGGACAACTTCTCCCTCTGCCTTTTCAACATCAGGCTCCTCGGGCATATCCAAAGCAAGAGCCTTGTTGGTTCTACGATATCCTTGGAGTTTCATATCCGCAGAGTCTTTGAATCCCTTCCTCATGGCATAATTCTCGTTTTGAATATGCACGTATTCCATCAAAGGCTTCTTCATCACTGGCATATAAGTTCCTTGCAGCCTTGGTGTCTCTCCGCCATCAAACACCTTCTGGCTTGTATTTCCCCTCTTCTTTTTCGATGTGAGTTCTCCCACAGGATCTCCCTTGTTCTGTACCATCTCAAGCAGGGTCCCAGCCAACATTTCATCGATCTTAGTTTCCTTCCACAAACCCCATAGATCTTCCATAAGTCCACCAGAGGCGTACTTGTCGTCTCCCTTTCCGGGGCCATCACCCACGTAAATCCATTGCAAAGCATCCTTTCTCTCCGGATCATCTTCGCGAGGAAATATGCACTCCCATAGAACAAGAGGGGTATCTGTCGCCATCTCATAAGTCGGTCTCCTAGGATTCTTCTTCGTGTCCAATAATTCCGCTACAACAGAGGGCGGTTCCAATCCCTGGCCCACCAAAAACAAAATAGCAACCATACAACGAACCTGATGCCACAAGAACGCCGAACCATGGAGATTAAAAGACCAAACGCCAGGATATATTCCCGTCTTCTCCTCTTTACCAGGATTGAAATCGTCTGAAGCAGTGTAAATAAGTTTTAAATTCGTATCATTTTCATCCTTGATTTCCGTGTGATAGATCATTCGCTCAAAATTGGAGATTTGTTTTCCGGGATCGACTTTGCAGAAATTTCGGAAATCGTGGGTGCCTTCGAACATTTTTGCTGCTTCGCGCATTGCTTCGATGTCTAGATATCCATCCTTCATTTTTGTGGTGTTGATTTTCCCCCCTGGTCCTGGATGTTCTAGACTGTGAGGTACTGGGGCAAATGCCGGGTTGGTGAAGAAATATTTGTATCTTCTCTCGCGGCATGAGAAACGGGCTGAGAAATCTGCTGGTGGTGCGGGACACCATGCTAGAATTCTGATTTCGGGAGGGAGAAGATGGTTGAGGAGAGCGCAGTAAGGAATTTCGTCTGCTACGGGGTCGAAATTTAGGGATTCTTGAAGATCTGGGTCGTTGATATCAATATGCTGAGAAGGCTGCTGGTCTGCGGGCGGTAGGCGCGATGGTCGCAGAGCTGGGCTCCCAATTTCAAGACCACCTTCCCTAGGATGGGAATTGAACATATCATCCACCCCATCTTCCACGTTGATTTCCGTTTCCTCTTTCCTCTTCTTCGCCAAAGGGCGATTGCTCCTGACTCTGATCGCAATGACTTGCCCAAATGCGCTGACGCCCTTATCCGTCCTTCCACATTTGCTGTATTCCGTTCCTTCCCAATTGACAACACCTGGGTCCAGCGGATGTGTTGCCTGCGGGAAAATGAGACGCGCCTTGTTCAATGCCTTCCATAATTCCTCCTCGATCGTGGGCATCTGTTTCCCTTGTCCGGGGTGGTGTTCAAAGCCATGGTATTTCTTGCCCAAGTATGCCAACTTCAGCGCAATAAGTCGGGTATTATATTTCGCAGGATCGAAAACTCGTTCTGTGCGTGGTTTCTTCCAATATTTCTTCTCTGGTTTTGGTTCTTTGGCCGGCGGCAGTAAACTATTTCTTGTTAGTCAATTTCTTTGACAAAAATGGAGGGAACCCTACCTCTGGTTCTTGTTCTTAAGCTCCTTCTCCAACTGCGTGACCCTCTCAATCAATTTCTCATTGCTCCAAGCGCTATAATCCATCTTCTCCTCCATTTTGGCTTCGATGTGTCGTTGTCGCGCGCCAGTGGTTTTCGCAATGTGTTTCGGTCTTCTCCAACGCGAGGTACTGGAGACATGAAAATGGGACTTAGAAATCTTGCTCAAATAAATTCTCTTGCAAGCATGCTGTGGTAAGAATAATAACTGCATCGATTCTCCTATGACAAAACCTTTTGACTCATCGCCTTGTTAGAGTGGAGAGTTCTGCCAAAAGAAATCCCGATAAGAGGCAAACCTTATCTCCACGTGATGGTAATTGCTTTTTTGACCTCACGATGATGAGGGTTTGAGGTTTGCTCTTTCTGTTCATGAATAGCATCATGTAGATAGAATGGCAGATAGTGAACCCCCTGAGATTACAATCTTATTGTTAGGTGATTCGGAATGTGGCAAGTCGACTTTTCTCTCGTGAGTTTCCCTCCTTTCGCTGACCCCTGCCGACCTCCTGTCCACTCGTGTTCTCAACACTATCTCTCACATACCTTCTTTCATATACAGCCTTTCTAATATTGCATCAAGAAGAATAAGTCAAGGCTCACCCACCGGACCAAAGCCCAATCCAAATATCACCTCAAGCAAATCACCCATCCCTCTTCTCCACGATGAGAATCAGCCTTTCATATTCGAGATCAAATTCGGCAACAAACCATTCCGATTTGAATTCTACGACACTGCTTCTCCGAATAGTTGGAAGCTCTTGACACCAAGTGTAATAATCTTATGCTACGACATATCATCCCGATTAAGTCTCATCGATATCCAGCGACTTGTATGTTCCTTTTCCTTTCCCCTTCACATTCCGCTCGACCACCATCTCCTCCCATTTTTTCTCCTTCCCATGCCCATATATTCTCCTAACCTCTCAAAAGTGGTCTCCCCTCCTAACTCAAACCTTCTCACCCTCCCTCCTCTCCGTCGTCCCGGTGCTGCTTCTGGGACTGAAACGCGATCTCCGGTCCGAAAATGATCCCAATGGCATCATTTACCCCCAAGAAGCATATCGTATCGCCCAGGAGATGAGGTGTGATAAGTATATGGAGTGTTCCTCGTTCACGGGGGAATTGGTTCAGGAGGTTGTGGAGGATATATGCAGGACGGCTGCTAATACTATTATTAATGGGGAAGGAGGGGGTTTAAGCGAGGGCGGGTGTGTGGTTATGTGAGGGCAAGAGGAGAGGATTAATGAGGAGCTGGGGGTTTGGAGCTGGGTTTGTTGGGCAGGGGTATTAGGGAGTTGTTCGGAGGTGGTAATAACCCCCTTTCTGTTTGTGTATATTCAAGATCATTAATGGCTTCGCAACTGAGGTCACCTGTTTATGTCCCCATGATTCAAATTGATAGCACACTCATGTTACATGCTGGTCAGCCATAAGCTAACGTTTTGTTTCCAAGTAACTGAGCCTCACGAAGCACTTTTCGTACTTAGCTTCCCGGTGCACCCTTTTGCACTTACTTTACATTTTGATTAGAGAGTAGAAGATATATTCGAGAGATACAAAAAAGCTCGTTTCTATCTCAACTCGTTCGCCCCCCATTTCAATTTCCCTTTTCTCAAATTTTTCCTTTATCCCGTTCTCTGCGGAACTTGATGCGTTCTTTTTCCATATCCTTATGACAGCTCCCACAAGTATGCCCTTCCCTCTCCATGCTAACCCTCGTAAGACAGTTCCCGCACCTCCAAGCCTCGGGGTCGGTTCTCCTTTCTTGCCACCATGTTTTTGACTCACTCATATTGCTCCTTCTTGGAAGATCTTCCTTGTGATCTTCTCGAAGATGGGTGATGTAACGATATTTGCTACTCCATGATCTGGTGCAGTTCACGTAATCGCAATCAAATCGCTGCGTCGGTTTCGCCGCGATGGATAGATGATGTGCAGACTTATAGTGACTTTCAAGTTTGGTCAATTCCTTGAATGTAGTTCCTCTGCAATTGGTGCCAAGATGGCAGACGTATCCCTCCCGTGGGCTGTCCAACAAAACATGTCAGTCAATGGTTTCTAGAGAGAAGGGTGGTGGTCTTCGTACTTTGGTTGATCAAGATATACTTTAGGGTTGTCCTTCCAACGTGGCCAAGTGGAGTTCTCTGGCTTCAGCTCGAGAAATGCAACTCTTCCCTCCTTCTTATAATTGTAACCGGAGAGCCAGGCGGGGGTCTCCATCCCCCATTTTAGACTCCAGGGCGTAGGACGACTAGGTGGGGCAGTCAATGGCTGTGTCTGGCTGCTGGGCAGAACGTTCTGATTATTTCCAGGGTTGTAACTATAGTGATGATGGTCAGGGAAGGATTTCTTGGACTAAAGGGAAATACCTTACATTTTTGCTTGAGGTAGCCATGCAGACTCAACGCTACTTGGGCTGAGGGGATTCGAACGAGACGTAGATGCTGCAGCCTGGCTAGTTTGTGCTACTTGTATCTGCTCGTTGCTGCCCTAGCCAATTACGTCTTCTTCACCGGGCGGGCCGCCGTCAAACAACCCTAGCGATTGATACGCCGGCAAGTCAGCAAAGCGGTCTAGGCTAGCATTATAAAAGGAAATCTCAGTCCCTTCGTAAACAGGGTTATTTTGGTCTTCCGTAGGTGCTGCGTAATTTAGGTAATCTTGGTAATATGGAAAAGACATTGTCTCTATGAGCGATTAGGGAAGGAAGTGATGCTTCAAATATCACAAGGAACGAGGAGTAACTGAGTGGGCGAGATCCTGAGATGTGGAGACTTTAAGAATTACAGTAGTAGTCTTCTGGGAGCCCAACGAGCGGTTGGGCTGCAATAGCCTTGTTGACGTTACACAATTTCCCTACCCAGGTACTTGGCCTCAAACGTGGCTGGTTGGGTTGATGGTGGAGGCTTACACGATTGTTTGACTAAGTTTGTTCTGATCCCGTTACTGGTAATTCATTACGGGATAGCCCTTCTGAAGCGTTGTATCCCAAGGTGTGTGTGAAATCGAAGATACCGGAGACAACATTAAGCATTTCCTGAGTATGAAACGAGTACAAATAACTAAATCCGATTTTATGTACCATGTATGAACTGGTAGGCTTGGTAGCTTGTTGTCTGGTGTGACATCGAATTATTTAAGAATACATCCTTCCTTCTACTTCAAAAGTTCGCTTAGTGGAAGGTTCATGATAAAATATAGTCCGTTGACTCTCCCAGCATTTCAGTTTCTTCTTCAGCCCTCATACGTAATCATAAACTCCGACACTCCTTCCCATCATGGTCATCAGACCCGACTACACTCCTATACCATTTCTGTCATGCCTGGGCACTCCTTCTCGCTCCACCAAAAGGAAACTGTCTTGTTCGTGTTACACAGCATATATCTTTCGCGATGTTTAAGGCTGTAAGGTGTGTAAGGTGATTGGTTGGATTGGTGATGGATGGCGGCTTACACGATCGAGATGATGTCTGTCTAACTTTGCGCCATCCCCCACAGCCTTTTACATTGGAAGTTTACTCGGCGGGAGAGACTTGGCACCTGTGCCCTGCGTTATCTATGTAATCCGGAATTGATTATCATAGACTGCTAAATAGCAGTTGCAGTACCTTGTGTCCTCTTGGTGAAAATGACGAACTCGCACAGGTCCCACTCTCATACAGTGTGATGTTTTAACACGAATACCTACTATCTCTGGATTCGATATATGAATGCTCAAAGACATCGTTTTCTCTACACAGGTTTGAGGCAGGATGATTGTCCAAAGAGACTTAGCTCAACGAGATTTGATTTTAGATTGTGTTGCCATGCAGCCAATGAGATTTAGAAAAAATAAAGAAGAAAACACCCTCCCATTTTTCCACTTCGACTGCCCTTTACAGCGTGATTTCATGAGCTCCAATTATTCCATATCCCATGCCATCAACTTTCCAAAAACAATTCGAATTTCCAGTCCCAAAAACTCCACAAAACCCCATCCAACAACCCCTCAAAACCTAGGTAACCTATTCTCCCCCTCCCCATAAGGAACCCCCGCCTCCTCCCTCGCTAAATCATTAACCCACCTCCCCTCAGGCTTCACACTTCCACCATGCCACACATCAGCCAAATAAAACCAACTCAACGCATTACCCACAGTTCCAACTTCATCACTAACGCTAACCTTCGCATACTCACTCATCTCCCTATACTTCTCCTCATCCGTCCAAAGTTCCAAAAGTTTCTCCGCAACGCCCTTAACATCACCCGCCTCAACTAAAAATCCATTCTTGCCATCCTGGATTTGGAGGGGAATACCACCACGTTTTGTAGCGATAACGGGTTTTCCTTTGTGCAAGGCCTCGGAGACTTTTACTTCGAAGCCTTCCCGCGTGGAGAGTTGGAGGACAGTGTGTGAGGAGGAGAGGAGGGTGTTGAGGAGTTGGTCGTTGGGATTGAGACGCATTACTGAGATGGAGGGTATTAGGGCGGGATATTCGGTTTGGAGTTTGGAGAGGGTCTCGTAGTAGATGCGTGTTCCGTCTGGGTCGTCGACTGAGCCGTTGCCGCAGCTGAGGATAGTTATTAGACGATGAGCGATGGAAAAGGGAAGATTGAATTTACATTACAAGTTGGGGAGCTTCTGCTAAGGGGGAGTGTTTTGCCAGGAGACGACGAAATTCGGCGTATGAATCTATGACATCGGGTATACCTTTTGCGGGATCGAAACGCGCAATTTGGATTATGTATTTCTCTGCGTTATTGTAAGTTGCAATTCAATGAAGGGGTCGCTTATATCCTTACTGTAAGGCCATCTCAATTCAGTCCTGAAAAAGGATTAGCGAGCTGTTGGTTGCTTGTAATTGAGGATTCTTGCTTACATTCTAAGTGCGTGGCATTGCTCGTTGTAAAGATTTCCATAATAGGCTTGATCCCAATCACTCATGTCTTTATTTAGACCATCGAGCCTTGAAAAACATCATTAGCATGAAAACGGTATGACATCTGGGTCTTCAAAACTTACCAGTCTGTACGGAAGAAAAGCAAACCCATTAGTAAATTCTCCCACATCATGTTGGAATGACAATGTCATGGTGTAAAAAGGAGAAAAGAGTAACGGCAGGTGTTGAATTTCAGAAAACTCACCAGTAGCAGCCGGCAAGTAACAAACCTTCTCCTTCGGCACACTCTGCGGAACAAAAGCAGGAATAGGATGACTGATAAACATATCCGCATGCTTGATATTATTCCAAAGGAAATCCCAGACATCTGCTTGCGGAGTGCCGAGTGTATTCGCCAAATCACTTCTAATCTGTATATGACTTCTGTAAAGAACTGGTCTGTCAGGGGTCAATTTCTTAATCATTGGGATAAGGCCGGGCATTTGAGGATCATCGATCTAGTATTTGTCAGTCGCTGATTCCACACGGTATTGGGATGGACTTACCATGATAACATCTGCTCCGCCTTCAGATGCTGGTCTTAAGGGGCCACCTGGACTCAACCAATATCTTTGAGCGTTGTATTCAATCCAATCAGTGATAACTTGTTTGTCTTCATCGCTGATCTTCTCGTGTGGTTTACTGACACCTTGGAGGATATTGTGGATATTCTTGGTGATTCTGAAAACACCTGGTCTCGGCTTCGGTACATACCTGTACACGAATCAGCTTCAAGGTCCCAATAAGATTAACAATACAGTTTACTTACCAAGTCAAATCAACCTTTAAAAGTTTAGCAAGTCGAACAAGTGCATGTCTCATCAGAGCAACACCGCCACCTTGAGGAGTGCTGGAGAAAAAAGCAATTTTGGTCTCTTTCTCTTTGAGTGAGGTGACGAATTTCATCATGGCATTCCAGGTAGTTGCTGCACAAGTTGTTTGATAGTCGGCAAGGGACAAGATCGTTGCATGACTACCGCAATCGACTTCAACCACCCCTCTATAGGCAACTTGAAGCATAGGAGAGCTTCCTGGGCCAAAGTACCTTGGAGATGTTAGTCAGATCACCAGTTACGATTTCTGAACAATATGTGCCAATGGTTAGGGGGAAGATGATCACTTACATGATACACTTCCTTGCCATAGAATCCGCCTGCTCATCCACACACTTCGAGCTCCAATAATGATCATCCTCCTCCAAATCCTGATTCCAATGCGGCCTAATAGAAATCGGAACAATATCAAGCTCCAGCCACAACCTCGACGAAAGAAGTGGACTCCTCTTCGCAAGATCAAGGGGCATCCCAGCACCAATGAACTTGGTCAAATTCTCACGCTCATACCTCTCCAGTTCACGAACAACATAATCAGCAATTTTATCACCACTATCACCGCTTTTCTCCCACTCAATAGTTTGAACCGAGAAGTCGAGAAGATAGGTAATATCGTGAACAGCGATCGCTACGACTGCAGATTTATGATTAAACGCCGCCGCAATACCGACGAATGATGTCTTTCAAGAATCTTAGTGGGAACTTGTGTAACAAGGGACGAGAAGGTCTACCTTCAAGGCTCCGGCGAACTTTCCTTCGTTTTGAACTATCTGACCGAGTCTGTTCTTTTCATCGACAGATCCTCTTCTCTGAAAGTTGTGGCCTTTTTTGAAAGCCATGACAGCATAGACATAAGGTCTAAGACTCTTGGGGGTGTTGTGTAGTACAGCTTTCGGGACGTGGTGTGGCGAGATGGGTGTTACAACCCCGGATTGGGGGGAAGACGAGGTATCAATAGTTTCCATCGTGAATAACGAGGTTTATTTAAGTTACAATTGGCTTGCGATTTATTCAGGTCAAGTTGGGGTTTAAATATCTCCGCACAAATATGTGGCGGATGTCAAGTCATGAGATTGAGAATTGGCGGTTACCTGCGCCACAGGTGTGGGATGATGAAGTAAATTCTGGCATGATTTTTTGAAGTACAAGTAAGATCTACTGGACCAGCTTGATCGCATTATGTCGGAGTTCGCTGTTTCCCGTACAGCTGAGCAATGTCTGGAGCGCATTAAAATAAGGGAAAAGTGACGTGGATAGAAGTCTTATGTTCCAATGTCATCACTCTAGCTTCTAGTACGATATTGGCAGAGACTGGCGGTCTACCACTGTGGATGGAAGTTACCTTCACATTGCAAAGGGACCCTTGAGGAGCCATAGTCCTAGAGCTTCAAGTAACTCTTCCTTCCTCTTCTCATTCATGGCTACTGCCTCAGCAGTAGGATTGTCCATCAAATCATGAGTAAATCCATGCCGCACATCTAGAGCCAATGTCCACTTGTAGCCATTCTTTTCAAAGTCGTAAAATGCAGCCTCCTTTTCCTGCTTGTCCAGGCCTGCAAGACTATATATAGTTTCCCTCGCCTCGTTGGCAAGCATATCGTACTCGGCTCCAATCATATATACCCACGAGGGTAGGTCTTCACTTTTCGCGTACTGAACACTCAAACGAGGGTCATAAAGATCCTGTCCTGGTCGAATATATGCCCATTCCCATAGTGGTCCCCAATTTTTCAAATCGTCCAAGTCCTTCGGATTTCGATATGGTCTCGAGGCTTGCTTTTGTGCCGGCGAGAGGGTAAAATCCGTAATGGGGTAGCAAGAAACCAATCCCTTCAATTTGCCCTTGAGCTCTGGTATTTGGGCAGCAGAAAGACACAAATTCCCACCTGCACTGAACCCCCCCAGAACCACGCGCGATTTGTCCACCGGCAGGCTTGTATCTTCTATTATAGCTTGCGCAATGGCCACAACATCGTATGTCGGTTCTGGGAATTTGTGGAGGGGCGCTTTGCGGTATTCGATGCTGACGACTATTACATTGAGTCTATTCGCCAGTGTTGCGCAGAACTCGTCGTCGAATTGGGCGTCGAGAAGGACATGGCCTCCGGCATGTAGGTCGAGAAATAGAGGTAGTAGTTCCCCAGCTTTGTGAGCTGTTGGAATGAAGATTCGATTGACCAGGCGTGGGCGGCATGGATATGCTTTCAGTCTCGATGGTAATAGCTGTGGCGGGGTCGATTTGAATAGCCGGATGAGTTTGAATCCAATTATGGTTGCCAATTTCAGGCTCCAAACTCGCAGGAAGTAGGAAATTCGACTCGTGAGAGGGGTCAGTTTGGAAACTCGCGATATTGAAGGGGACGCTGCTGGTGGCTCTGTGGACGACATCGAGAGGAAAAGATTTGTATTCTTCGTCAACCTTGTTGGTCATCTTATTCCCGCTTCTTTCCAGGCTCGCAGAATTCCGACTTCTGGCATTGAAGAGGAAAGTCCATCATGGCGACGCGACCTACGACTACCTAGATGGCAATTGAATGTGGTGGCGCCAGGGGGTGCGTGGCATGGGGCATATCCCGTACTCGAACTGTAGCTGTAACTCGCAAACAACGGGAAGGAAGATGTAGATATTCGAGTGGCCAGCGTCAATATCAGAGTTTCTAGAGATGCTGTCTGTCTACTTGAACTCCGTAGTGGTTCTCCATCCCACCTTGAACTGGGTAAGAAGAGCAAGGCTAAAGCGGCAACCACATTTATCCTTCAAACTAGAAATACTTGCTCTATAAATGTGTTCGGTAAGTATTTAGTAGAAAGTTATCTTATGCACTTGGAGTCAGCGAACCTAGGTTTTGAGAACACTTGACTTCGATTAATTATCCTACATTTCCCTCAGATATTTCCAGGTGGCATGCATTTCTTATTACCTCAGGCTGCAACGCTGCAAACCTTCTCCACACAAACTTCCTGCAATTTTACACGATCGTTCTTAATAAAGTCGACTACTTGGTGCACGATCATCGCCAGTGAGTGCTGGCTCATTACAGAGGTCCGCTAGTGTAGTTCTCCAGGATCGTCCGACCCTTCACGCTCAAAATGGGCACAAAACAGGTGCTTATACATGAGTTGCTGGAGTGGGCGTCCTCTCATAATACCGTCCTGCATCCAAATGTCGAAATATACCAGGATAACTTTACTGGACTCTCATTCAAGGCAAGCGAGAGAATTGATATTGCTCCCACCGGCGATAGTTCTGGCGGCGGTACGAGACTAGTTAGCTGTTCATACCAAACAACCCTTTCTTATCTCAATGCCACAATATCTACGTTTCCTTTTCACCCACATGGATCTGAGATATTCCCCCAGAAGTTTCTTACTACATTAGAAAACCAGGACAATTGTCACGTTATCGGCCATTTCTTCCTGATGCAACAGTATCTACTGAGAGAAAAGTCGTTTTGGTGGAACTATGTACGCCTCCTTCCTCAACCTGATCAACCAGAGTTGTTAGGCATTCCGATTTGGTGGAACGAAACTGATCGTCGGTTCCTCCATGGTACAAACGCTCAGCCGCCGATTGAGATACGAGAGGCCTTATGGACGGAGGAATGGACTAAAGCCATTGAAATTCTGGATCCGGCCTTCCCAAACTGTAAGGACTACAACAAAAAGCTATACTTCTGGGCCGCTACGATATTTGGCACTAGGAGCTTCCGAGCAAGTCTCACAATGCCAGAGGAGACCCTACCAAAGGACCAGCGTGAGAAGATATACGAAAAAGTAGCAGAGGATCGATTTTCCGTTCTTCTCCCCGTTTTGGACATTGGAAATCACGATGGTATCAACCGTGTAGAATGGTCAAAACACCCAGAGGATGGTCACTTTGCTCTGTCGACGTGCCACGCAATCGAGAAAGGGCAACAGATATACAACTTCTATGGCGACAAATCCAACAGTGAGCTACTTGTAGGATATGGGTTCACACTTGAAAGCCCGGAGCGAGACGTTGTGAATCTGAAGCTGGTTCCTACACCTGAGGTCATTGCTTTACGTCGCAGCCAAATATGCCACCAACAGCCAAAACAAAAAGAGGAAGAATTCATGTTTGGAATTCGGAGAGGCATGCTCGTCAACGTCAATAGCGGGGTTCTTGGCTTGGAGGATTTCCCTCATGGTCTATTGGAAGTCTTAATATGTATGGTAGCTAGCAGCAGGGAGCGGAAATTCGTTGAGAAAAATCCAAACTATTGCCTACATATGGATATCGGCTCTGGGGCCCTTCCAGGACCTTTATACAGAGCATTCTTTAGTGCAATCCAGATCTTATCCATCAAGATTCAGCTCGAAATGCAACGACTTCATGACACTGGTGAAGGCCTCGGGTGAGCCACTTTCGAACCTCACTCCTAAAAGATGAGTTGCTAACGCTCTAGTTCCCCTCAAAACTACAACCAAACCATGGCATTGAAATATCGGGCTGCACAAAAGTCTGTTATTGTCGACGCTCAAGCTCGTCTTTCAAATATACTCGAAGATACCCTCTTATTCAAATCTTTCGACTCTCAATACCCAGAGATTTCTGAGAATGGCAAGGACTTCCCGTCTGGCCTATTGACTCTGAAACACGCATTTTCGTGGCTTGAGGCCCAGTATCCAGATGTTCACGAGGCGGTAGCTCAAATCATATCCGAGGATCAGGAAGAAGAGCTCCCTCTAAACTGGGACTGTCTTGTTGTCGACTGGGATTACACCTACTGGTGCGTTTGGATATATATCGTACTCTCATTCCAGCAACGAGATGGCATCGACGAGTTCACGAGAAAACATCCGAGTTTTGGGGGTTGGCTGAAAGATATCAAGTATGATCGCTCTTTCTTTCTCATACGCATACTATTTACTAAATCCTTGCAGAGAAAGAGCTACAAACGATACATTCCACACCAGTGCCTCCGAAGAAGACACTATAAACCTTACAATTCAAGCAGTATCCAAGCTCCCATGCTTCAAAGATGTGTCAGAGGGATGGGAGGAATTACGCAATATAGCTAGTTTCATTGCGAAAGAGGAAGGTATCACCATGGATTATGAGGGAATCACGCAGCAGGTTCTTCCTATTAGTGAGAAGGGACTGGAAATGTGCGGTACGTACTAGGTAGCTACTTCGCAATGCAACTTTCACCACTCGAGTTATCCTGGCACAATTGAAACTATTGTTCCGAAGGATTTTGAGAACTGAGGTAAGGGTTTTATTCATTCTGCTCAATATTTTGATAAATGAGAAAAGTGAAAGAATTATTCCCTGAGTGAATAATGATTCTCCGAAGCGTTTGGCTTCGTGGTAGTACGAGGGGGTTTCGAAAATGAGGGCTTAGGGTTTTTGTATTGTTTAGAGTGTTTAGGCTTTGGGGAATCTTGCAATCAACTGACTTTACTGTTGGAGACTAAACCCATTATTTTCCTCTCATTTTTTCTCCCAATTTCGTCTTTACCAATTTTCAGTGTATTTACAAACTACTTGACTACTCGAGTACTAATGAAGCAAATAGAGTAGAGCAGAGAAGGATAAGAAGAGTAAGCTAGGTCAATAGAGTAGCTACCTATAACTACTGGAGTAGTACTCTAGTAGCGTATATATAGTAGTAAAGTTTTATTATAAGTTAAAAGATTCTCTCTTCGGTTCTTATACAAGTCTTCCGATACTAGGCCCGAGGTCTCCCGAAGTTTGGTCCGAATCGGTCCGTACTTCAGTATTACTCGAGTATCGTTGAGCAGCAGCCACTACTTTACCCCAATCTACTCATTCCATGCACTGCCAATTTCCGAGTGCATAGTGATATCTTAGGATGAAAGAGGGTAATAAGTTAGAGGAAATGCTGGTTATTGGCTAAGAGTGCTATAAGAGGAAAACAATCTGTGATACATGGACTCTGTAACTATAGAAGTAATACGTGAAATGCACACTTTCTTTTTGTAATCTCCTCCTGTTTTTTTGAAAATATTTTACAAAGTTCGCCTGCGCCCTCCGAACCGAAACGCCTCTTCACTTTTCCAAACTCCCTTCATCCATTCCGTAGGCAGCGGGTGGCTCGATAAGAGAGACACACCTAAGGAGACACATCAGCGAAATCAAGCTCTTTAAATCGATAGCACTCACCCGGAGGGGTTTAAAGCTACTTAAGAACAACCAGTTGCCCATCGCCATCTGCGCTCCATGCCTCTCAATTCTTCAACGGCGGCAGATGTTCTGTAACTTGGATGGTCCAGCCATGTTCTTGCATCTTCCTTCTGATGACGTCGTTCTTTTCGGGATCATCCCACGCTTTTCGGTTGAAATTGACGATTACCTCTTTCGATGATGGGATTAACTTGAAGTATGGGTTGATGACATCTAATGTCCAGGTGACGATACTAAGGCGCTCTTTCTCGGGCTCATAAATATACTCCCCCGTGGTATCTGGGTCAATCTCAAGTTCCAAGATGGCGATGTTCGTACAGAAATCACAGATGACCTGAAATGGTATGATTTCTGATTCATGTAGCGCTAGCGTACGAGGAAATCGATACAGTCCTTCAGGGCTATTATCCCACGGAAACTCGATGCAAATGTGGCGAAGGTCGGTTGCTGATTCGATTCCGATTTGATGAAGAAATGGTACGAAGAGAGGTATCCGGTCGAATCGCATCGACTCATTTATCGGCTTCGCGGGATCTTCAGGTATTTCGGGGAACACAAAGCGATTTTTGGAATAGAGAATTGAAATAGCTTCTGTGTGTATTTGTTTGTTCGTTTGGAGGATTGCGGGAAAAGGAACAACTTTTCTGTCAGTACCTTCTTGGGATTGGCGAGGCTTTTTTGATGGGGGGTTGAGAGTTGAGGCGGGTGCTGGGACCATGATAGAATTTGGATGAACGAACAATTCGGAGTAGATCTAGAGCCGGATCTCTGGAGGTAGTTCGAGGAAACTCATTGTTGTAGTTGTTTTTCTGAATTTCCTTGAGTGATTGTAGACTTGGGAGTTGGGGTGGCGAGCATGCTGCATTTATAGTGGTACAGGCATCAAACGTCAGGAACTGGCATTTTCTGGACGTCCAGAGGTGGTGTATCGCATAATGCTAGATCATGTCTCCAATAGAGTCTTTATGGTACTTGTTTGAGCAATTCTGTAACCCTCTCCCATCTTCTCCACAGATACTAGTCCATTCCAAGACCATACTCTTGAGCTTACCCTCGATGTACTTGAATAACTTCACCATGACATCTTTAAAACATATCATTTCCCTAAAGTACATATATAATAAGCCAAAAAGCTGTCCTACTCTCCCCTTGTCTCCAAGGTGATAAGATTTGGGGTCGGATCTTTTAGAGGCGTGTTGAAAAACTCATTATTGCGCCGGTGGTTTGAGGATTTCAGAATGGGTGATGTTGGGATGGTCTTTTTTGTTGTGTTATTCTTGCGGCTGCCCTGGTAGCACAAGGGATCGATGTAACCATAAGCTAGAATGTGACACTTCAAATTTGGTATTAAGAGAGACCCAGTCGCTCTTCTGGTTGGGATCATTTCTCATACTTCCGTAATCTCTTTTCCGTAATTTTGCTACTTGCGATAATAGCTCTCAGCAAGGGATTGCTTTGAAACATGTGTCCAGTAATCCTAGTGTTTGCGCTATCTCGTCCGCTTCGCCCAGAAATTTTCTCTCTGCACTTCCTCTTTGTATTCCCATGTGTTACGTAGGGGACGCGAGTTTTGAAGATCGAGCCCAAGAGCAGTGATGTTCGTGCAGGACCCCCGATAGGTCAAGCTTTCGTCTTCTTGATCGTAAACTTTTACGAACCCTTTTCTAGATTCTCTGAAATTGAGAGACCCAATGCGGATGTGGCAAATCATGGCCACCTCTGCTTCGGGCATGATTTGGTTAAGATGCAACGAGCTCCCCATCCATTTTTATGAATACTCTTTATGAGAGCCTTGTCAGTTCTGCAACGACGAATCCACTCTGTTCTGTAAAACAGGAGATCAAAGCGAACACACTTGATCGACGGCATTGCCTTAAATTGGCTGTCAAGGTAATCGAGTGTCTGTGACACGAGACCCCCACCAGTGCGTGTCTCTTCCCTTGACTCCTTTGCGAAGCGTATTGCGTGATCTGGAGGAATAAATAGCGTGAGGGTCTTGATATTCGCACAGACTTTCTCGATGAGCTCCAAATTTCGATCATGACGGGGCTGGTGAAGCTGGACGAGACTGTGCTTCCATAAATTTACTAGGCAGGGAAATTCTATACACAAGTAGCGAATGGTGGCTGCGGATTCCGGCCCGATTTGAAGGAGGAATGGGGGTCAATGAGGACTCGTGCCCGATGATAGCGATGAATAGTCGTCGCCAAAATAAAATTTGTTTTGAGAATAGAGAATTAGGGTGCCTTCGTGGTGTAACTGTTTGTTGACTCGTAGCAGTGCCGTACACAAGCCTTCCCCTCTGCAACGCAGGTGTAATTGCGCATTTGACAAGTGTACTTCAATTGTGATGTATTCCCATCGAACGAGGAGTTCTGAGATGATTTGGAATCGAACCTCCGTGGCGAGGGCGAGGAGATGCATTGTTGTCGTTTAGGTCTGATTGTTGGGATTGCAAGGTAACGATGGAACTATGATTACCCCGCATTAATGGTGGTACAAGAACCCCATCAGAGGGTGACGACCAGGGTTCGATGTGTAGCGGAATAAATGAATATTGAAATTAGTTTGCTCGGGGAGTGATCAGGAAGGGGGGTTGGAGACAACATTGGCCGTCTCACTTCTATATATATGCAAGTACTGACACTGATTCTCACATTTTTTTGGGAAGGAAAGTACGTAGACGCAATGGTGAGGAAAAATGAAGAACTGACGAGAGAAGTAAAGCAAAGAGCAGGGTAAAAAAGATTGATATTTCTGACACCGGGTTTCAAGGGTTGTAACTAGCCATCTCCTTGCACTCCCATCGCGGTACTTGATTCTCTTCGTCAAAAAATTGCCAAGTCGTCTTTCCTGCTTCGATCGTCTTACTCCTCAACATCTTCTCCTCATATTCAGCTCGACTCTTGATGTTGTAGTGATGTAAAGTAAGCCGCTGCCGAGTGGGTGGCCATCTCCAAGGCGAAGGATAAGGAAATTGGCCAAGCCCAGTCGTCCATTCTCTCCCATCCTCTCCAACCGCAATACTATCATTATTCATGACGAAAGTATGCGGATGATCTGGCTGGGATCCGACGTAACGATCGGTACGGACAATAGACTTGACATGTCGATTTCTCGATTGCTCGCCATTGGATGCTGGATCGTCGTCGATGCATGAGGTGTACCCCTTGCGAATAGATGGTTGTCGCACCTCTCTGTTGTTGGAATTGTGGACTTGCCAGTTGATCCCCAGTTGTCCAATACGAGGATCGAGTGAGAGATCCTTCAAAATGGAGACGAATGTTTCATTCCGGCGCACAACTTCTAGATACTCATCGCAATCGAAATGTCCCATCCAGGTGTGTCTGTCCCCGTATAAGCGGTGACATTCTTCGTTCAGAAAGAGTTGGTTGTTGTGTTCATGTCGCTGCTCCTTGTTGTAGTAGGTAAACGTGATGTGCTCCTTCGATATGGGGTAGTTATACGAAGATAGCGGTGGGACACTTCCATCATCCATGATGTAGAATCGACGTATTCCAACATGGTAATAATAATGCGTAAAAAGTTCCGGTAAATTTAGAGATTCGTTTTTGGCCGTGAAACAAAGAGCGACATATTCTTCTTCATCCCCAGCGATGGAGGGAGAGGGCGAGGAAGAGGAAGAGAAAAACCCCGAACCCCCCGAATGAGAACCCAAGACATTTGCCACACCTTTATGATCGTCAAAGAAATTGAAACTCAGCCATGCGACAGAAACGAGCCCTAGGACCAGCACTATCCGAACCGGAAAACGAGAAAATGAGGCAATCATATTGCACATATAATACAAGAAAAGGAAAAACTCGACAGAATGACGTTGACAAAGAGAGAGAGCAGCATCAAGGTACTTATAAAATTGTGTGCCCCTTAAACGGTGCTGAAATAATAGAGGGGCGATAGCGATAGGGCCCTATCAAAACAAGGTAAGGCTTGGAGTAATTTAGGGTGCCGGCTTGCCGGGTCAATCCAGCAGGGATTGTTCTCCATACAATCGTAAGACTTATATGAGAACAAGAATAGGTGATCGTGGACTTGACACGCTTTATGCTAAAATCTTTCGTTTCATTCTCAGTTCACATAGCAATAATCGTGAAATAGCTTACCGTGTAGCCGAGTTTCGACCTTGAAGTCACATGTGAATGAGGAACCGTATGGAGAGAAAATACTCCTTTTAATAAGTATATTCTATCAGGACTAAGCTTTCTGGGGCATATACAAAAACATATTAAACATAAAGCAAATTCTTACAACCTCTTGATTTAAGTCGAGTTTTACTACTTCATTCGCAGTATTAGCATTCGACTGCAGGTAAATTATTATTCAAAGCTCATTGAGATCTTTTATACTAAATGAAAAACAATATTAGAAAATATCAGTACCTATGAATAACAAAACTGCCCAAAGTAGTATTAGACGGCAAACACGAATTTGAGAGGTCTATCACGGCAATAAATCTGCAATAAGCCCTAGATATCATCGAGATCCCCCCTCCAACTTGAAATCCATCCGACCTGCATTCTCTGGGGCGTTTATAGTTTGTTTGCAATACCGAGTTGCTCACCGAGGTATTCCTCCAAGAAACATACCGTCGAGGGAGAATAAGCGATTGTATATTTCGCAAATATTTGTTGATTGGGCCTTTGAAGTATTCCCCTTCTCGAAAACGAAACATCAAAGCCCAATATATTTTCACCAATTGTCCCTTTCCTTCCTTCCATAAATTCTTAACGTCCTCCGTTTCTCCATATCCTTTATGCCAAAAACGCCATCGTTGCGTTGAGAGTGCGAGGGAGCGAACTTAGTTGCGTTGGAAACCTCGGTTCTAATGTAATATAATTTTAACCATTGCGACCCGAACAGGGTGTTAATTTCGTAGTTGATCAACATTTGTGGTTGTAGATATTGAAATAAATTGAGTTCGGACTCATCTTGCTGGGCTCAAGGCTGTGAGGGCGACCTGACGGACTTCATGGTTGACATGAAATAAAGCAGTGGAGGGTGTTGGTCGTTCAGAGGCTGTTGCTCTATTTTTTGTAGGCGATGGGATATAACCCTCGACAACTCGAGAGTCTTTAAAGGTGTCTCCCATATCTAAATGCGCATCTCAGGGATGAGATTAGGAAATAAGGAGAACTTGGTTGCTATTTGGACATGTTCCATGGCGGTGATATAGTCACTACGATATCAATGTGTTGTGCTGGGTCTGCTTTCGTATTTGATCCACTTTCTTATTACACCTCTGTTATACAGGATCCTTATTCATCATGCTTATTCATTATCTTATTCATCATCTTAATAATCATCATTCACTCCTTATATATACACTTAGCTAGACTACTTACACAAATCAATCAATTCTCTATAACCTTCAGTACCCAATACTCTCCTAACCCAATACAATGGTATCACAGGGTACTTGGAGAATTGTACTTTTTTTATCCAACGATCCTATGAACCCAGTCTCCATGAAAGCGTGGATGAATCAAGCGAACATTCAACGACACATGGGATTGCAAGCGAATAGCACGTTCGTTGGCTAAATTGTAGCCTACGAAGAGCGTCTTTCTTAAGCTAATGACCGAAGGCTTTGATGTAGAAGAGACTAGTGGAGCAATAGACGATGAGGACGAGTTTGATGACGACGGTGGAGCAATGGTTATGGGCCAAAACGAATAGTACGATGGAGTATGGCGCTTAGTTTCAGCTGGGGGCGGATTCTGTTCAATAGCTTCGGAAACTCGATCACCGGGGATACATCTCCTTGAAACTTGACTTGGGATGCTGATGCCAGGCTGTGTCGTAACAATAAGGGCAGAAATCAAAATTGTTACAATCTCGGCATTTATATCTCTCGTTCACATGCAAGAACTGTAAATTCTATTAGCGTGTGATTCCTTTATATATTGCGAGGATTTCCTCATACGTCTCTGTGACAGCCATCACATGCCCAATCCCAATGGAGACGTTGTGGGATGACCGAAACACCTTTTGGAAGTGGGTTCGGATCAGTAGGAGGAGGTGGTGGTGGATAATAATTTGGTGTTGGGACATAGTTGGGAGTGGGGACGTAACTTGGCGTAGGGGCATAACTTGGTGTAGGAACATAACTTGGTGTAGGGACGGGAGAGAATGGAGATGGTGATGGCTCTACAACTATGACGTTGGGCGAGGGCTGTCTAGGCGAGTAAAAACTCGGAGATACGGGTGGATATTCTGGGACATAGCCCCCTTTTTCTTTCTCGCTTTCATCGGGAAACCACTAAATTTCGAGAGTCAGCAAGTTCCCTTGAATTTCAAAGCGTGATATACGAGCCTCGGAAAGTAAAGTCTGAACACCAGCAGAAGCAGCTTCTCGGGAGAGTGGTTTGGATCCATCGGAAGTCTTTGGAGCCGACTGATATGTTCTCCCATCGTCTCTGTAGTGCTTTGTTTCCTCCTCCTTCTTTACTATCTCCAACCTTTCCATTTCCATTTCCATCCTTTGTCGCTCGGCGTAGGGAAGTATAGGTTTCTTCAGCAATTGTTCTGAGAAATATGGACTTCTACGCATATTTTCCAATGCAAACTTCTCATTCCTTCCAAAGGGCATACGTTCCTGTTTACGTTCGGGCTCGCTGCTACGGCCATTTGAACTTGGTCCAGGGGCCATTTGTCCTTGAGGTGGCAAGGAGTATACTGGGGTTGCTTGAGGGATTGGTTTCAGAGTAAGTGTGGCTTCATAGCTAATATTCTGTGCGTTACTCATATTGGGATCTCTCATATTAATCTGCACCGGAATTTGCTGCATCATTCCTTGGAAGCTCCCCATCGGAACCCGAGGGCCTGAATCGAGTGTCGTCGCTTTGGACTGTTGCATCGAGGGAAGTTGGTACATCCAGCAAGTGGTCATGAACATAAACATGTGTTGAACCTCCTTTAGTTTGGTCTTTTGTTTGGCGATTTTCTTTTCGTTGCCAAATGCGAATTTGAGACGGTCTGTGTAGTTTGGTTCCTGAGAACCACGCGGGATCATTGCTTCGATTTCCCGCATAATTTCATGGCACTGGGTTGAATGTTAGCCTTTCGAATTCAGTTTCTGAGTGCGTGCAAATTTGAAGAATAGAGCTAGCAATGCCCAAAATACAGAGGGTCGATGGCAAGAAATATGAAAGTCGTCCCTTCCCCGACTTAGCATCAACGACAACCAGCTCTGATAGCCTGACGTGTGAAATCAATTTTGCCCCGCAATCGGTCAGTCCCGTCCACTAGAGTTGGGACAAATGCCTTAAGGAGGGCGCTCCTTCCCTAGATAATTCATCCATCTGGAGTATAACCTCCCCTCGAATTCCCAAAGCCAATCGCGCGGGGTGAACAGGTAGGTAACTGGTAGGTTCCTCATCGATCCATTTCCAGTCAGGAAATGAAAACCAGTACGCACCTGCTCAATCAAGGCAGAAGAATCTCCCTGGAACTTCTTTGGGAACTTCTGCTGCCCCGAGCCATCAACGCTCTTCGCAAATACATCTATCAAACCCGTACACATCGTCACCTGGTCAGCGATTTCGGACATTTGCCTTGGGGCTGAGCTGAAAGCCTGGCATCGATCGATGAGTGCGCTGGTGACTTTGTTTGCTGTTTCTAGGAGGGCTACAGCCCCGACTGCGATGGAAAAGGGCTCTGCCATGATTGATGGTAGAAGTGAGAGTTGATGGGGGTTGTTGAGAGAAGATGAGGTGAGTTCTGGTGCCCTGCGAGGTGGTGATCAGGCAGCAACGGCTGAAATTTCCACCTCTCATGAGGTGTGACCTCCAGAAAATTGACTTGGCTGAGCAGCAACACATATAATTCAACACCCAGGGCTCGCCAAAATACAATGAGGAAAGTTAAGATGAGTTATATAGGTGCACAAACGATGATCTTCCTATCGCGGGTATGACTTACAAACGATATACAACCTCGGTGCTAGTGCTCCGGAATGGCAATGACAACTGTTGATAGGTACGGTGATATCTGTTATATTACGCCACTTATGAGATATCCGCATGCCCGACGGGCGTACGGATAGGAAAGAGTTTTTGCCGCGGTAGATAGATACGGCAAATGGTTATTGTAGAGCTGTATATATATGTGCATTCTGCTCTTGTAAGAGTAGAACAAGCAATAAAAGTCTTTTTACTCTTGCCCTCAGAAGTGCAGCATTCCAACAGGTTGTGAGCCCGGAAGCACCACTGCTTCAACCAATCATATCATACCTCAAGACTGCATATCCTATTGGTCAAAGCATGTCGTACGACGACAAATCGCCAAAAATACCGAAGCTCTCAGGAGCCCTCAACTACCGAATATGGGCTGAAGAATTACGCTCTTATCTTAAGTCTAGAGGACTTCTTGACCTTGTCCTTGGTGACGAACCAAGACCAGCCAGTACCACGAACTCTAAAACCCCTGTACCACGCATGTTAACAAGAGCAGGAGGTCCCTCTCAGCCACAGGAAGTTAGTATTGATACTGATACTGGAACACTGTCACCTCAGGAGGCATGGAGACGCAAGAACGCCAAGGCGAGGACCTGCATTATGGGCTATTGCTCGCTTACGATGAAAAACAAGATTATCGACTTTCAGACGGCACAAGAGCAATGGGAAGCTTTACGCAAGGACTGCCGCCTATCTAACGACATATCTCTTGCCTCATACACCAGTCAGTTCTATGGATATGAGCCAAGGGCTGGAGCCACAATAGACTCAATTTCCACCGACCTACGAGACCTACAGGCATTTATCTTTGCCACAGATGCAAACGAAGCACCCACAGAGAAGTCTAAGATTAGTGCACTCCTCCGGGCCGCCCGGAAGCTAGGAAGCAACTACGACACGCGTATCGAGATCCTAGAGGACAAACTGTCTACTTTAGATTTTGACTCTACAGTTATAAGTCTAAAGGAGACAGAACAACGCCTGAAATCCAGGAACCAGGGCCCAGATGAGACAGTACTTGCGACCAAGGACCAACCATGGAAGCGGCGGAAGGTGCAAGGCACAAAGAGGCTTGCAAATGGAGGGGGCCATGGAGTACAGAAGAGCAAGAAGCGCAAAGGCACTTGCTATTGCTGTGGAGAGGAAGGGCACTTCAAGACAGAGTGTCCTGTCTGGCTCCAGACGATTGAAGGGAAAGCTTTTGCTAAGCGAGCAAAGAGCGCCTCTACATGCTCTTTGCCTACGCCAGAATAGCAATCAAAGAACCAACCAGTATAGGACGAAGAAGTCATGCTTGCTACAGACCCAACAGAAGACGTACCAATAAACTGGGGAGCTCTCACAGGACGCTTTAACAAGAGCCAGGTAGCCTAGGTGATTAACTCAGGGGCTACACGTAATATAACATACGCTAGGGACGTATTTACAGAGTTTGTTAAGCTTAAGGTCCCTTAGGTAGTCAAGACAGCAAATAGAGCCTTGATATATAGGACAGGAATTAGAAATATCAGCATCCGAGTCTTTATAGACAGGTTATAGACTTAAACGCTTACTCTTATAGACGTGCTATACGTGCCTGAGCTAGCAGGTAGCTTGATATCGGTCTCTCAACTATAGGACAAGAGCATTCTAGTATAGACAACCGATAGTATAAGAAAGCACGTAATAACTATTACTAAGAAAGGCTCTGTTATTATAAATGTAAGTCGAGTTGCCTCTTAGTACGTCCTAGACTCTGTTACTATAGAAGCTACGATAGCTATAACTAAAAGAGATCCTAACCTTAATCTCTAGTATAGGAGTTTTAGCTACATGTGACGATTCTCAAACTAACTAACTAAGGTACTGAGTATCGCTGGGTTTTGTTCTTGCAAAGAGGTACAATCAAAGGCTGGGTGTTTACTCGGAGGTAAACTCGTCACTTAACTACAAAGCTGTCAAGGTAGTGATAACAATGTAATATTGAGTTGAGCACGAAGCTCCTATCTAATAGCAGACGTGCCAGTCTTATATAGAACCTTCCTACTCACAGATCCATTCTGGATCCCAGGACCCCTTTAGATCCCTAGGGGATCCTCAGGGATCCATCACGTGATCACGACCATGTGAAATCCTTGGATCGCTTAGCTAACCTAAGCGACCTGTCTAATACTATAAGAGTATATGATAGTGCTCAACCTGTCAGGGCGCCGCCTGGTCTTCACTAGTCACGTGTGCACGTGATTCGTGACACCCGGCTCGGTTAGCTATAGCTTGGTATAACCTCCTATATATAAGAGCTTCTAGCTCCTAGGCTTCTGTCCTTTCTTCTCTTCTCTCTTTAGCTTAGAATCCTCGTATAGACAGTTCTATAGTGTCTAACTTATACCTAGCGTAGTCGTATATTCGTATATAGTCTATAAGCTATATATATTATTATACTAATCATTATTTCTTAGGTCGTACTTAAGTATAGAGACACGCTAAGCTAAGAAGAGGATAGTATCACGAATCACGTATATATATAATAAGTAAAGACTAGGCGGCGTCCTAATAGGTTAAGCGCTATTATATACTCTTATAGTAATAGAGGACTACTTAGACTAGCTAAGCGATCTAGAGATTTCATCTAGAATAGATTATATAACTATCGTTAATTAGTAGTGATTAACTAAGTAACGCTAAGCGGGATTAGGATAATTAGAGTAATTATACTAATCAACGTAAGTATAAAGGTTCTATATAAGACGAGTATGTCTACTATAAGATAGAAGCTTCGTACTTAACTTAATATTACATTATTATTACTACCTTAACATCTTTATAGTTAAGTGATAAGTTTACCTCCGAGTAAACACCTAGTCTATAATTAATCCTCTTTATAAGTAATAAACTCTAGCGATACTTAGTTATCTTAGTTAGTTAGTTTAATAATCGTTATATATAGATCTATTTATTCTTCTATTTACTAAATAAAAGTAATTAAGCTAAACGACTTTTAGAATTAATAGCTCTATTCGATTCGTAATTAAATCGAATAGATATCTATTTACTTTTTAGTAGTAGATTTAGAAATAAAAAAGCGAGCTAAACATACTCTAAAACCTAGCTATAAAGGTTTTATAGAGCTTACTTACGCTAGCGCCGAAAGTACGTGTTCAGGAAGCGCATGCTTATAGTGAATCCTATAGTATAGTTCTAAACACTTACTAATCGTGTTCAGCAATGCGATTGGATTGATGTATATTATTGTTGTTTTTCAGAAGAAGAAGTAACAAGTTACAGCATAAATAGTATAGTGGTGGTGGGGTGCTGGGCTGACATAAGCACGAGTCAGTGCTTCAACAGGCCTAAAAACCAAAATCGGGATCGGGTATTGCAATCAAGCCAATTAGATGGTGCGTTTTAAGATCTTTTTGCTTCTTAGGGAAGGGATTCCATTGGACAGGAAACCCAAAATCAGAAGTGGGGTCTGCCAATGGAGCGCAGCTTGTTTTCAGGCCAATAAGATGGTGGGTGCAATTTGGATCTTTTTGTTTCTTTGGGAAGGGATTCTTTTCAATTTTCAGGGAGAATGTTATTATAGTTTATAGTATAAAGCACGCACCGTAGAGAACATACAATGACTACTTCACGTGACCTACCCCAAGATGGCTTCCACCATTTTGAAGCAAAGCACAGCATACCATACTTCACAAAGTCATAGTTTTCGTGTCAATTGATTCCACTTTAGAAAAATCGTTTAATGGAGGTTTCTACGATAACCACGCGCACGGCAAGTCCGTGTCAGCTCGTACTCAAGCTAATAAGAAATAATCAAGCATGACGAAGGATTATATACTAATTTTAATTAGGATGAGAAGGGGGCTGTGCAATCCTTCTACGCGCCGATGACTATACACTGCTCCTCTTTAGGACTAGCTGTGAGCAAGGGCTGGCGAAAGTTTTACTTAAAAAAATATATAAACCAGAAGTTGTTTTCAGATATTATAATCTAAGGCCTAAACAAGTATCGAGTTTAAGAATCCAATAACCATAACCTTTTTCAACACAAGGCCAGATGGCGGAGTGGTTAACGCGACAGCCTAGAAAGCTGTTCTCTTCGGAGGCGCAAGTTCGAATGTAAGTCCAAATATAAACGCAATTGTGAGTTAACAACTAATTCAATATAGCTTGTTCTGGTCGAAAATATATTTTTTGACTTTTTTTCTCATTGGTTGAGCCGGGATTAAGCCGATCGGTAATGCCTATAGAGCTTTTTAACTCTAGGACCCGCCAAAAGAAAAATAGACTAAGTGAATCACAATTTCAAGTAATTTCAAATACAGCAAAAAGCTAGAGTAGCTTCTAGAGGATTAGAGTAATTTGGTAGGTCACTTCTTCACTGGAGGGTGTAGTTCCCTTTACCATTCAAGATTCACCATGTCGTGAAGCACGAGCTCACAGCTCTTTTGTGGACAGCCTAATGAGATTCAATGTTAATATATATTTCTTCTAAATCCTTCCTG
This sequence comes from Hymenoscyphus scutula, assembly GCA_001399465.1. Lineage (NCBI taxonomy): Eukaryota > Fungi > Ascomycota > Leotiomycetes > Helotiales > Helotiaceae > Hymenoscyphus > Hymenoscyphus scutula. The sequence goes on from LKTO01000202.1 coordinate 79,322, forward strand.
ATTCACAATAACACCGCCATCGAATTCGCAATTCTTATTCTCCACCACTCAAAAAAGGCGTTCTTCCTCAAAAACAGCCGTCACAAAAACACAAGCTTCCATCCGGAAAACATAACGTAAGTCGTCGCGTAACGCGGGTAGTCACGTAACGCGGGGCTTTTCCCGACAACACCCCTCTATTCTCTAATTTACTCAACATCAACTATAATACAGTCCCCAATATCACTTTCAGTTTCATCTCCTACTTCTTCCTCAATCTCTGCTTCACTCTCAGTCTCATATCAACTAGCCTTACCCCTTTTTTTTATCTTTTTCTTTACTTGCTTTTTTATATTCTTTTCAGCCTCTATAACTACATTATATAATACTTATACAGAAATATAGAAGTAAACCTTTAAAATCACTCTCTTTCCTTTCTTACGTGTTATACACTTCTTTATAATCGATCGCAAGTTATTTATATTATATTAGTAGATAATACTTCTTACTTAAATGTAACAATTCTCAAACTAACTAGCTGACTAAGTTGTCACAAATCACGTGCTAACACGTGACAGGTGAAGACCAGGCGGCGTCCTGACAGGTTAAAACACGATGCGGTATATAACCCCTTAGAAAGTAGTACTTAGTATTAGGCTAGTAATACGAGATCTCATTAGACGAGTAAAGTATCATCTAATAGAGTCCTTAGAGGCTATTAGAGTCCTTAATATTAGAGACTTCCTTTAAGCGAGAGACTCTAATAAGGGACTCCTACTTAAGCGAGAGACTCTAATAGAGGACGAAGGTTCTATATAAGACTAGTACGTCTACTATTAGATAGAAGCTTTATACTTAACTTAGTATTATATTATTATTATTAACTTAATAGCTTTATAGTTAAGTAATAAGTTTACCTCTAAGTAAACACCTAGTCTATAATTAAACCTCTTTATAAGTAATAAACTCTAGCGATACTTATATAACGATTCTTAAACTAACTAACTAAGGTAACTAAGTATTACTAGAGTTTATTACTTATAAAGAGATTTAATCGCGAATTAGAGGTATAAGACTAGTACGTCTACTATTAGATAGAAGCTTTATACTTAACTTAATATTATATTATTATTACTATCTTAATAACTTTATAGTTAAGTAATAAGTTTACCTCTAAGTAAATATCTAGTCTATAATTAAACCTCTTTATAAGTAATAAACTCTAGTAATACTTAGTTACCTTAGTTAGTTAGTTTAAGAATCGTTATACTTTAAGTATCTAAGCTTAGAAGTTAATTAATACGATATTAGCTACTTTATTAACTCTATACTATAACGAGTCTTAAACTAACTAACTAAGGTAACTAAGTATCGCTAGAGTTTATTACTTATAAAGAGGTTTAATCGCGAACTAGGTGTTTACTCGAAGGTAAACTTATTACTTAACTATAAAACGATTAAGGTAGTAATAATAATATAATATTAAGTTAAGTATAAAGCTTCTAACTAATAGTAGACGTACTAGTCTTATATAGAACCTTTCTACTTATATTAATTAGTATAATCACTCTAATTATTCTAATCTTACTTAGTATTACTTAGTTAATTACTACTAATTAATAATAGTTATATAATTTATTCTAGATAAAATCTCTAGATTACTTAGCTAGTCTAAGTAGTCCTCTATTACTATAAGAGTATATAATAGCGCTTAACCTATTAGAACGCTATCTAGTCTTTACTTATTATATATATATATAATTTATAATACTATCTTCTTCTTAGCCTAGCGTGTCTCTATACTTAAGTATAACCTAAGAAATAATAATTATAGGCTATCGACCTCTTTCTCTTTTAATATATCCTCTAAGAAAACCTATAATCGCTAGGTTCTTTTAACTAACATTCTTAACTATAGTTCTACTACTACTATAAAGTGTTTCTATTACTAAACCTATAGTTGTAGTTATATTATAAGTATCTAATATACTTGTTACTTAGAATATATTTATATTAGACGTTTAAGGTATAATAGTAAACCTGAATTCCTTAATAGATATAAGACTCTAGCTTACTAGAAAGAGAAGCTTAAGAAAGAAGAAGAAGAGGTAATAGTAAAGATCCTATATCTTTATAAATAAAAGAAATTCCTTTCGTACTATTATAATAATATAATAGCCTATAGCTTTAAGTCTCTATAAGAATTAGATATAGCTAAGAAAAAGAAGTATAAAGAAGAAGAGTTATAGAGGAAAGAAATCAAGAAGGCTGAAATAGAGGAGGCTATTCTAGATATAAATGCTTACTCTAGTAGTCGTATATCTATTTATACTAGTGTTTTCTCTACTAATACTTCTTTAGAATTTAGTCTTAATTCTACTTTCTTCGAGGCTTTTCCTACTAACTACGCGCTATAGTTAGACTTAGGTTTTAAGAATAGAACTTCTTAAGTTCTACTAAGTATTAGCTAATATTCTCTTTTAGTTTCTAAGTATTCTCTAAATATAGATAATCTAACTATTTAATTAAATATTTAATCTTACCTCTAATAAGTTTATAGTTAAGAATCTTCTTAATCTTATACTTAGTATTTAGATTAACTAGCTAGATTTCTATAAGTAGAGCTAGTAGTACTTCTAGTAGTACTAGTTTAAGTAGAGATATATAGAATACTAGAAAGATGTTATAACGACATATATAGCTAATAGACCGTGTAAGAGTACAACTATATTAGATATTACAAGTAGTAAGATTAATACTATAGAACTGTCTATTTAAGGATTCTAAGCTAAGGAAAGAAGAGAAGAGAGTAGAGCTTAGAAGCTAGAGGCTCTTAAATACAGGAGGTATACTAAGAACTATACCTTAGCCGAGTCTTAGCTAGAGGCTAGTTAGACGTATAGT